>CAUYLG010073060.1:0-51480 GCA_963573385.1 Cacajao melanocephalus
GTTTCAGGCCTTAGATTTAAGTCCTTGATCTACCTTGAGTTGATTTTTGCATGAGGTGAGAGATGAGGATCCAGTTTCATTCTCCGTGTGGCTAGCCAATTATCCCAGCGCCATTTGTTGAATGGGAAGTCCTTTCCCCACTTTATGTTATTGTTTGCCAAGCCTGATTTTTAATGACTACATATTATTCCATTTATAGGTACTCCACAATTTACGTAATCATTTTCTTGTGGGTAGACATTAAGGTTACTTATGATTTATTAATATAATAAAAATACAGCAGTGCACATGTATTGTGCATCAAAGTTAGACATGTATGCATGAAAGGCAAGCAGCTTCTCTAAATTTATGTGTTTGTTTCCAAAGGCTTGTGCCCTGCAGTGGCCACACGAGGACCTGCAGAATGTACTCATAGTGACTAACGGTAATACTGGAAATCATCAAACTGCCAGCGTCCTGCTGGCACTCAGCATCTGCTCTTCCACATGAGAAAGTCCCTGCAGGGGATGGGAGTTCATGTCAGTGCATCCTCCGAACAGACAGTCTTCCTCGCATCTGGGGAACACTCTTGTTTTCAGTACATATAGTCTGTTCTCATTGAATCTGGAAGCTTGTCTTCCTACATGCCTATGGCTGAGTCACTGAAAAGATTTTTGACTCAGGGCTTTAGAAGAAAACTCAGTATCACCAAAGCAGAGTTTCAGATTCAGGGGCTGCATCACCTACAGGCAGAACAGAACTCAGCTACTGGCTTAAAGTTCTAAAGCCCAGTGGTATCAGAGCACAAGGGACTGAGACCCAAAGGACCCATGAATGAAGGCTCAGCCGTGTGTGTGTGTGTGTGTGTGTGTGTGTGTGTGTGACTGAGATCCAATCCCACAATCTCCTGTAGGTCAACCTCCAGGCCATGCAGAGAGCCCTGCACCCCAAATCCCATGTACGCCATCTACCCTTCTTCTCTCTACTTTAGTAAATCAAAAATTGGCTAAAGGAAGGAGGCAGTCGAGGACGCCATGACCCACTAAACAGTCTTCACAGAGAGTGGCAATGTCACTACACTTGGGGTGGAAATGGGGTAGCAGAATGCCAGCTCCCATAGCAAACCCCAGTATCTGAGTTGCTTTCTGCCTGATCAGTAAGATCAGCCATATATTTAATCTGATTCTGTCATTGAGACAGCCGAACATCCTGGCAATTCTAAAAAAAAAAAACAAACAAACAAACAAACAAAAAAACCCAGTATGAAAGTGAAAGCTGGAGTGAAAAGGCCTAGAACATGCTTCCACAGCACAGGTGACAGAATCCCTGAACGTGAAACAATCTTCCCTGGGGGATGATGACTTAGCCCTGAGGTATCTTCTGGAGCCCTGAGTCACTCAGCTCCGGGAATGATGGGTGTGGACTAGACTGGAAATTCACTGGATCCCTTTCAGTGTAACTTGGACCCAACCTAAGCATCAGAGGGACCTGGAAGAGACGCATGTCATCTCGTCTAGGCCCCAATTCCAGTCAAATGGTAGAAAAGCTTTTCTTTATGGGATGGCTCTGATCCTGAGCCTACAGGTGAATCCCATAGGCTCGAGACACTCCAGCACCACCTTGGATTTTGCCCCACTTTCTGGTTCTGTGAAAGAGCAAAAAAAATCAGAATGAATGAACCAGTGCATAAACAGATACATCTTAGCCTTCCTTCCTCCGCAAAAGTAGAATTTTGGCAGTAGCCATCTGCCAGGGCAAGGAAGGGCCTGACGGAGTTAGGGGAGAGGCAGAGATGTCCAGAAAGTCATGAGGCTGCCACACAGTAGGAGCAGGAAGGCTTTCCAACTGCAGCCCCAACCACGATTTAGGAGATCCCTGAGGTCTACCCATGGGAGCTCGGACAAGCCACACCTCTGTTCCTCCATTTCTCCCTCTCTAATATGGGAAGAATAGTCACAGCTTCCCTGCTTCATGTGTGAGATAACACAGCCTTAACTGTTTTCACTGAAAAGTTGTTATGTGCACCCAAAACTCCACCTCCCTGCTGACTCTGGGGCTGGCGAGCGGCCTTTCCCAATGTAATTATGGTTTCAGAACTTGATTTGATCCATGTAATAAGCAAAACCATGTAATGAAAAGCCATATTAAGTGGAAATCCCATCTGAGTACTTTTGTGCTGGATCTCAGGAAGAACTCAAGGTGGAACACATGAGGAGAGAAGTATGCTAATGAGAGCAAAGGAGAGAGCTGGGGTCTTGGAATAGGAAAAGGCCCATAGGTACTAGGAAGCTAATGAGTAACTAGCCATGGGCTACTGCAGGAAGAAGAGCAAGTATTTTGGATAAAAAATGGAAAGGCTTCTTAACAGAAAGGGTTTGCTGCTATCAGCTGACCATACTGTCAATCTTGCATTAATGCATTCACTTACTCATAAGTATTTAATATGCCCACCCCACTACTCTTGCTCAGGGGCTGGGAGAGGAGAAGTACAAAGTGGTACTTTGAAAGTACCCTAGAAAGGGACTTTGACGGCCAGGTGTGGCGGCTCACGCCTGTAATCCCAGCACTTTGGGAGGCCAAGGCAGGCAGATCACCTGAGGTCAGGAATTCGACACCAGCTTGGTCAACTTGGTGAAACCCCATCTCTACTGAAAATAGAAAAAATTAGCTGGGCATGGTAGCGTGTGCCTGTAGTCCAAGCTACTAGAAAGGCTGAGGCAGGAGAATCGCTTGAACTCAGGAGGTGGAGGTAGCAGTGAGCCGATCTCGTGCCATTGCACTCCAGCGTGGGTGATAGAGCAAGACTCTGTCTCAAAAAAAAAAAAAGCGGTGGGGTGGGGGGTTTGGCAGAGAGTTTGAAGGTTTGAAGGTCTTACAGGCCTTACATTGGAGAGATCACGCAGCCTGGTAAGTGAGGCAGCACACAGAGCCAGGCTGCCTGGGCCCAGATCTGCTGTTTATGAGCTCTGCAATCTTGGGCAAGTTGCTTAGTCATGCTGGGCTTGTTTCCTCACTTAGAAAGTAGAGATAACAGACCCAGCGTGGTGGCTCACGCCTGTAATCCCAGCACTTTGGGAGGCCAAGGCGGGCGGATCACGAGGTCAAGAGATCGAGACCGTCCTGGCCAACATGGTGAAACCTCGTCTCTACTAAAAATACAAAAAAATTGGCTGGGTGTGGTGGCGCACACCTCTAGTCCCAGCTACTCAGGAGGCTGAGGCAGGAGAATTGCTTGAACCCGGGAGGCAGAGGTTGCAGTGAGCCGAGGTTGTGCCACTGCACTCCAGCCTGGCGCCTGGTGACAGAGTGAGACTCTGTCTCAAAAAAAAAAAGGAAAGTAGAGATAACAATAGTAATTTTTTTCATTAGGCTGTCATGGGGAATAAATTATTTAATACATGAAAAGTATTTATAATAGAACAGAGCCTGCCACACCACACATGCCCAATAATGTGAGCAATTACTGTTCCCTAGAAAGGGAGTTTTCAAGGAGGTGGCATCATCATCCAACATTAGCAGATTATTCCAATCGCAAGGTTAGATTTAACATTTTGTTTTTTTCTAATATATATAATAAATTTATTTGCTCACTTCTAATATTTGTCATTTTCAGCCTCCATTTTACCAGCACAGACTCCAACTCTCAGCATTCGGGCCTTAAGATCTTTACAAACAGACAAATCTTTCTGAAATCGGGGGAAAAAAAAGCCAAAACCCAAACATCTGACACTGTAGTGACCTCCTACTAGGCTTTAAGTTGAAACGGATTAGGTCAGGAAGTTTGACATTCCTGTCGTATTTGCTGGAGGTGTATGGCAGGGTGCGGCGCCTGTTGCAGGATTCCAGCAGGGCCTGCCCTGGCTCCCCAGGGCTTTGCAAGGAAGCTGGAGAGATCCCCTACCTCGCTGTCACTGCACATCACAAGACCCCCATCCTCACCCCCACACTCAGGGCAACCACCGTCTCTCCAAGGACTGCAGTTTTGTCACCAGATTGTGGGAACATCTGTCTTGAATCTAAAGAGACAAAACAGATGGGCTTGGTTTCAGAGTTCTGCCCAATCCTCAGTGTATTGTTGTTAGTGATCGCAGGAGTGGGGGCAGTCCAGAAAGGTTCAGCCCAAGAACTCATTAAACTAATCTCCTCTGAAAGGCACCTTCCATTGTGGATGGGGGCAAGGAGGGAGGAGGGCAATTGGGGCCCAACAGAACTCGTTCCTCCCAGAGCCCTTTCAGAGGCAAGGGAGGTCGGCCTGGGCCAAGCTCCTCGCCCGCCCTCCCAGCTTTGCATCCCCTTCTCAGCGGGACCCACTGCCCTCTCACAATGCAGAAATGAAGAGGAAGGAAACTGGGAACATGAAACCGCCTGACTCCCTCTGGAGCCCAAGTAACTGTTCCACAGTGTACATAAAGGGGCCAGCTGGTGCTCCTCTGGCTTGATGGAGTTGGTCAGTAGAAACTAAGATGTCCCAACCTTGTGATCCATGATCTATGCAGCACATTGTAGAGATAGCAGTTGACTTTGCACCGAGTTAAACCCTGTTTGGGGATAACATCCCAGACCCAATCCATAAATGAAGGACATGACTGTGTGCTTAACAGAAGACATGATTGAGTAATCAGGGGCTGTGTGCCTAACAGAAGCCCCGTGTTGCCAAACCAGGCTCACACTGGAGCTGTGCCGCACCTCGCAAGGTGAGCTGAACTCCGACGCGCACCACCGCCCTGGTGTGCAACTGTGTTGAACAGCCTGGCCTGGAGTAAAGTCACCAGGATCATCAAATAAAGCTTCCCTTACCTGAAAAACTCACATGTAAATATTAAGACCTAGTCTGCTCACCCTCACATTTTAGAATAATCTTAGAATAACAATAACTACCGCTTAAGGGCTTACTATGTGTCAGATAATGTATAGCCATTTTACAAGTATTATCTCATTTAGCACTCACAAAAATTCTAGGGTTTTTTAGGCTGGGAGTGGTTGCTCATGCCTGTAATCCCAGCACTTTGGGAGGCCGAGGCAAGTAGATTGCAAGGTCAGGAGATCGAGACCATCCTAGCCAACAGGGTGATTTCACACAGGAAAGATGCTACCTTCTTCATTTTACAAAATATACAACAGGCTCACCGATTTGGTTAGATGTAGAGAGTAGGCTAAAAATACAAAAATTAGCCAGGTGCACCAGTGTGCACCTATAGTCCCAGCTACTTGGGAGGCTGAAGCAGGAGAATCACTTGAACCCAGGATGCAGAGGTTGCAATGAGCCGAGATTGTGCCACTACACTCCAGCCTGGGCAACAAGAGTGAAACGCCATTTCAAAAGTTAAAAAAAAAAAAAAGAAAGAAAGAAAGTTGAAGTAAGGAGGCCCAAGACCCGAGTCTCAAATCTATCTTCCAAATACGAGGAGTCTTCTGGGTGATGCAGATGAAATAACACGCTCAGCTACAGATAGACTTCCAACTTCTCAGTGCCTCATACCAGTTTGGAGCCACATGCTGCTCTGTCACTCCCATCCCCGAGGGACTAGCCTTCCTAAGATGTGTGGCCATTGTTTAGAATGTGCCACTCCTCTGGGTGTAGCTTTTCCCCTCAAATCACTGCAAATGAGATGACTGTTGACATGAAAAGAATGGCAAGTATTTTCACAGTACTTTACATGACTTTGCATGGAAATTCCAGGCTGGAGTGCAATGGCTTGATCTCGGCTCATTGCAACCTTCGCCTCCTGGATTCAAGCGATTCTCCTGCCTCAGCCTCCCAAGTAGCTGGCATTGCAGGTGCCTGCCACCATACCTGGCTAATTTTTGTATTTTTAGTAGAGACGGGGTTTCACCATGTTGGCCAGGCTGGTCTTGAATTCCTGACCTCAGGCCATGCACCCGCCTCAGCTTTCCAAAGTGCTGGGATGACAGGCGTGAGCCACTACGCCCTGCCAAGTTCATATGATTCTTTACCTTATGCGAAGATTGTTGACTGACTCAATCAATCACCAATTAATCCAGCCGGCCAGCTAACTGGGGAAACAAAACTATTATGACTCATGAAGCAACTATGGGACTAAATGATGTGGCGATGGCATTTTACAAAGCAATATTTACAAGTGTTATCTTGCTTAATCTTCACATCTGCCCCACTGTGGAAGCCTGTGTCATCTCCACATTACTGAGGTCACTGAGCTTCTATGTGGCAGAACCAGGTGGCTGGCAATGTCCTTCAAGATACTTCAAATTCTTCAAGGTGGCCCAGGCTGCCCCTTACCAGTCCCCATGGGGCTTAGATGGGCAGAGAGGAAGGGAGCAGCCTGAGTATGGGATCAGATGATACTCAGCCTCATCAAGGACACAGAGAGAAAATAACCTGATGGAGAGAAGTATAGGGGGGTTTAGATGTTCAGGTTGTGGGGGGGGGTGGATTAAATTATAGGGGGTCTTAAAATAGGCAGGGGAGGTTTTTCTGTTGTTGTTGCTTTTTGTTTTGTTTTGTTTTGTTTTGTTTTTGTGAGACAGTATCTCACTCTGTTGCCCAAGTTGGAGGGCAGTAGCACTAACATAGTTCACTGTAACTTCAAACTCCTGGACTCAAGTGATCCTACCGCTTCAGCTTCCTGACTAGCTGGGACTACAGGCGCATGCCACCATGTCTGACTAATTTTTTTTAACTTTTCCTGGAGATGGGGTCTCAAACTCCTGTCCTCAAGCGATCCTCCCACCTCAGAGTTTACATTTTAAAATCATCATCCTTAGAACTGGAAGGAACCAAATGAGATGTCCTGTTTCAGCCCACAGATTTCACACAGGAAAGATGCCACCTTCTTCATTTTACAAAATATACAACAGGCTCACTGATTTGGTTAGATGTAGAGGGTAGGCTAAATGATGATGCCTCACTCCCTTGTCTGTTGCTTTTATTTTATTTTATTTTATTTTATTTTATTTTATTTATTTATTTAGAGAAGGAGTCTCGCTCTGTCGCGAGGTTGGAGTTCTGCAGCGTGATCTCACTCACTGCAACCTCCGACTGCCAGGTTCAAGCGATTCTCCTGCCTCAGCCCTCAAGTAGCTGGGATTACAGGAAAGCACCACCACATTCAGCTAATTTTTGTATTTTTAGTAGAGACAGGGTTTCACCATGTTGGCCAGGATGGTCTCTAACTCCTGACTTCATGATCCACCTGCCTCTGCCTCCCAAAGTGCTGGGATTACAGGCATGAGCCATTGTGCCCAGCCTGTCTGTTGCTTATTATAGTTCATCACACTGACCTAGACTTACTCTTAAGAATAAGAAATTACTGTTTTCCCTAATAAGCTGTCTTATGTATAGGCTGTTACTATTTAAAACTATTTCACATTTCTAAAGTGGCAACAAGGAATTGTAGGTTCTTAAGGAGAACTTCTTGGCAGTGACATAATACAAGTGTTCTAGAAAGATTAGCCTGTCAAAAACATTCTATATAGGTCAGAAAAGAGCAAGAGTGGAGTCAGGAAAATAAATAAATGAGCGAGGCTTCAGAAATGCACTGCATATGTGGCTCAGAGGCCTCTTCTCTTATTTATTTATTTTTGAGATGGAGTCTCACTCTGTCGCCCAGGCTGGAGTGCAATGGCATGATCTCAGCTCACTGCAACCTCCACCTCCCAGGTTCAAGGACTTCTCCTGCCCCAGCCTCCCGAGTAGCTGGGATTACAGGCACCCACAACCACGCACAGCTAATTTTTTTTTGTATTTTTAGTACATTTCACCATGTTGGTCAGGCTGGTCTTGAACTCCCAACCTCAGATGATCCACCCGCCTCAGCCTCCCAAAGTGCTGGGATTCCAGGCGTTAGCCACCATGCCCAGCCTTTTATTTTTATTTTATTTTATTTTATTTATTTATTTATTTTTTAAAGACAGGGTTTCACCATGTTGGTCAGGCTGGTCTTGAACTCCTGACCTCAGGTGATCCGCCCACCTTGGCCTCCAAAGTGCTTGGATTACAGGCATGAGTCATCACGCCCAGCTTTTTATTTTTATTTTTGAGACACGGCTCGATCTGTCACGCAGGCTGGAGTGCAGTGGTGTGATTATAGCTTACTGCAGTCTCAACCTCCTGGACTCAGGTGATCCTTCCACCTCAGCCACCCAAGTAGCTGGGACCACAGGCATGCATCACACACTTGGCTAATTTCTAAATTATCTGTAGAGACGAGATCTCACTGTTACCCAGGGCTGTTCTCTGACTCCTGGGCTCAAGCAATTCTCCCGCCTCAGCCTCCCAAAGTGCTGGGATTACAGGCTTGAGCCACCACACCTGGCCAATTCTTTTTGTTTTGTTTTGTTTTGTTTTTAAGACAGGGTCTTGCTCCACCTCCCAGGCTGGAGTGCTGTGGTATGGTCACTGCTCACTGCAACCTCTGCCTCCTGGGCTCAGGTGATCCTCCCATGTGAGCCTCCTGAGTAGCTGGAAACACAAGTATGCACCACCACACCCAGCTAATTTTTAAGTTATTTGTAGATACGAGAGCTTGCTGTGTTGCCCAGGCTGGTCTCAAATTCCTGGGCTCAAGTGATCCTCTGGCCTTAGACTCCCAAAGTGCTAGGATTACAGGCATCAGCCACCACACCCAGCATGGGGAGAATCCTAGATGATGTCAGATGAATAGTGATTCACTGCCAGAAATGGGGAAGACAAGTATAAGAGCCCGTTCTGGATGAGGAAAGATGTTGAGTTTGAAGAGAGAGGAGTTGATGTTTAGGAGGCAGCTGGAAATACAAGACTAGACATCAGTGTGATGTTGACACTAGAAACAGAAAGGTGGGGGTCATTAATGCTGAGGTAAAGATAAAATCTATGAGAATGGATGAGCTCACCAGGAGCCATAGACTTGTGAGAAAATTCAAGGGCCATGACAGAGCTGGCTAACTGCACTTCCAAATCCATTTCCCTTACAATAAAATAGAGTTGTTACTAAGGAAGGGACTCCCCAGCCATAAACTATATTTTCCAGCTTCTCTGGCATCTAGAAATAACCATCTGACTAGTTCTTTTTTAGGGAGAATGAGCAGAAGTGATATGTGTCTCTTTCAGGCCAGGGTCTTAAAGTAGATATGCTTTCCCTATTCTCTTTTTCTCCTGGATGCGGGTAACAAGAAGGCCTTAGAGTCTAGGGGGATGGTGGAGCCATAGAATGGATTTTAAGTAATGGATTCTGAGTAAGGAACCTTACCTGAGTAAGAAAGCCACCTGCAAATGGGAAAACCGCTGTGGACTAATACATGATTGAGAAATAGACTTCTTTTGTGATTGGGCCATTATCATTTTTGAATCTATTTGTTACTGAAGGTCAGCCTACAACAAGAACTCTTGAAGAATGCCAGGTTGAAAGTGAAGAGTATGGCAAAGAGGGTAGAGAAGCAAGATATTCAGCTAAGGAAATAAGAGGGGGCAATTAGAGAAATAGAAGGAGAACTCCAAAGGTGCAGTGTTCCTGAAGTCAAAGGAGGAGCAGCCTTGAGTAGAAATTAACTATCAAAGGTAGGGGAAGGAGGATTGATACAGAGGAAAAAAACATTCGACCTAGCCTTAAGATCGTTCATAACCTTCCAGAAACAAAAGACAGATACGGGCAGGCATTTCAAACACCCAAGGCCATGTGACCAATATTGTCTTTCTTTCCATTTGTTTTGCTGTTGGGCTTTCCTCTCCTGGCTCTGAAGGAGCCTGAACTTCAGAACATCCCCAAAGGACTATGCAGCACAGTCCAAAACCAATGGAAAAGTGACGTGAACTCTGCCATTATGTAATGCGGTGGAAGAGACCCTTGGTTGGGCTGCTTTGCAGGAACCAAATTCTGACACATCTGGGACTGCAAAGTCCAACAGGACAAACAGAAGAGGTATTTTTATTTCTAAGAAGAAGAAAAAAAGAGTTCCAGCCTTGAACCAGACTGACTGCAGCGTCCCCACTGGGAAGCAGCAGGTGTCCCTCCTGCCTGTGTTGCAATAAGCAGCAGCACCTGCAGGTCAAGGGAAGGGGTCAGTCGTGGGCTAGAGCCAGCTCAGAGGAGTGAAGATGGGCCAGCCTCCAAGCAGATTTTCTGTATTTGGGGAAGTCTTCAGGAAAACAGGCTAAACCATGCAGTCTGCTTTCTCCTGCCTGATTTAGTTACATTAGTTTAAATGAAGCACAAAAACAAAACAAAACAAATCCCCAGTAACATTTTCAGAGGTCTTTCTGCTCATTATGAGGTCAGACTGAGATTTGAAATCAGAACATGGTCCAAATTTTGACTCAGCCATGTGAACCCAAGTAGTGGCTGGGGGTGGTTTGGAGGGGCTCTATCCCCATCTCTGTCCACCCTGCAAGCCACCCCAAATACAAAATATAAATTGCATTATATTTGTCAACAATGTAAAATGTGATTAAGTGTATCTTTAGAAAATATTCTGCAAATACAGCTTCATCATCCGTCTCCAGATACTCATTCCAACCCATGTGTTGCCCCTAAGCTCTTCTTAGATCAAACTCTGGAACCTTCACTGGCTCCACAAATGAATGTCTTCTTGTTCTTGGCAAGTTATCTGGCCCCATTTAGTCTCAGATTCTTTGGCTGGAAAGCAACCTCCCAGGGCTACAGTGGGGACCATAGTGAGATGACATACAAACCTTCTGTTTGCGCCCACTCCCCACTTTTCCTGACAGAAGTTTGGTCATGGTCTCGCAGAAAGTTGCCTTTGCTACTGTGAGTTGGGAACTACGGCGCACAGGGGAAAGCGGAACTTGCTTTGCCTAGGTTCTCGCTTTTCTGACTCCAGCCCAATATTTGGAGCAGCTTTCCTTGCTTTTTCCATGCTTTCCTAGCAAGGGAAGCCAAGTCACTCATCTGATCTAAAAGGCAGAAACCTCAAGGGCAAAACTTCGAAACTAAGCTAATTAAAATACAGATCACAGGATTACCCACTTTCCACCCTATATCCAAATTTCTCCCACAGCCTTCTTGATGGGTGATCAGCCAGGATCTTCATGGTCTCTTCTGGAGCCAGACGGGTCATTGCCTTCTATGAGGTGTTCACTCCACTGCCAATCAACCCAATGTTAAGCCAAACTTACCTTTTTGTAACTTACTCCACGTGATCCTTGCTCTGCTCTCTGGTACAAATCAGAATAAATACACTCCATTTTCCATATGACCACCTTTTTCAAAATTAACTGTCTTCACTGCCTCAATATAATATACAGACTGTATCCTGTTTACCTATCTTTGAACTTGCTCTTATTCATCAAAGACCCTTTTGAAATTTGTATTAATAATAGGGGCCATAAATGGATCCAAAACTCCTTGTAACTGAAACCACTCAGAAGGCAATGATAATATTGCCCACCTTATATATACAGATAGGTTTTTTCTTTTTAAGCAGCCAGATACATTATTGATGTGGTCCAGTTTGGACCATCTAAAACTATTGATTTTCATTTCTGATTTTTGTTTGTTTGTTTGTTTTGAGACAGGGTCTCATTCTGTCACCCAGGCTGGAGTGCAATGGGGCAATCATGGCTCACTGCAGCCTTGAACTTCCAGGCTCAAGTGATCCTCCCACCTCAGCCTCCTGAGTAGCTGGAACTACAGGCACCCACCACTACGCCCAGCAAATTTTATTTTAATTTTTTTCTAGAGCTAGGGTTTCACCATGTTGCCCAGGCTGGTCTCGAACTCCTGGGCTCAAGCGATCCACCCACCTTCTGGGATTACAGGCATAAACCACCGTGCCCACCCCATTTCTGATTTTAAATGGGACATGACTAACTGCCCAGGTAGAAACACACCTAAATTTCTTCTGAAGTACCTGTGAAGCACAGAAAGATTAAAACTTCGTCTACTATCAAAAGCTAAGACCAACAGAAAGCCACGTGGAAAAATCTAGAAGGGTGGAAAAAAACAACTGGCTATCAGCCTGGCCCTTTTCTCAAGAAACAGGCTCTCTATCCATGAAAAAGAAGGTAGGAAGTGGTTTTGCTCCTCCTAGCTGCTCGACTCCCCTGCATAGAGAGCTGGAGTCCACCCCACAAGAAACCTGGTAGCCATCCTTTTACCATAATGGTGTTATCTTTTGAGTTTATATGTATATTTTTCATCAGCTCCATCTTTCACTACCCATTTGGAGACCAATTCTAGGAAACGTATCAGACTGGGAGTGCTGGATGCATTGTGTTCTGTTAAGAATAATCACCAGAAATAAAATGCTACAGCTGGGGATAGAAGGGTATCACAGAATCAGACAATGGGTTAGGAATTCAGCACAGCAGAGCCATATTATAGGAATGCTAGCTACATTCTCTAAATTGGGCCAAGATCCATTCTCATCAACCTACTCTCCAGCTGTAAAGCTGAGAAAATTCAATCATTACCCAAGTGTCCAATCAAGAAAACAAAATAAAATCTACACACCCTGTCTGTGGGTGAATCCGAGACTGGCTCATTTGCTTCTTGTTCAAACATGAGTAATCAAAAAAAAAAAAAAAGAAAGAAAGAAAGAGAAAGAAAACTGGCATTAGGAGCACAAAAGCAATTATGCAGAAGACAAGATGAAAAACACTGAAATGATCTGAATGTAATGATGATCTCTGAAAATGATCTCCTGTAGGGGAACCAGAATACATTTTTAGAAAACTGTGTAATATCCTCAGAAGCGTGGAAGAAACTTCTGTGAAAGAGGTGCAAACAGCCACAAAGGAAGAAAAGAATGGGTTGCAAAGACAATAGAGTAAGATGAACAGCAACAAAAGATAGGTGAGGTTAATAAGAATATTAATGAATATTAACTAAAATATAATACATTAAATAATATAAAGTACACATTCAAATGAAGAAAGAATGGCATTAGCCTTTCAGAAAAGTAAATTAGTATCCTGGAGATCACACTTGAGATGTTCTGTAGTGCAGAGAAAAAGAATGAGGAAATTTAAATGGTTTGTGAGAAGATGGTAGACACAGAAGACAGAGAACATGATTCAAAATGACCCTTTTTTTTTTTTGAGATGGAGTCTCACTCTGTCACCCAGGCTGGAGTGCAGTAGCGACATCTCAGTTCACTGTAACCTCCGCCTCCTGGGTTCAAGCAATTCTCCCTGCCTCAGCCTCCCAAATAGCTGGGATTACAGGTGCCAACCATCATGCCCAGCTAATTTTTGTATTTTTAGTAGAGACAGGGTTTCGCCATGTTGACCAGGCTGGTCTCAAACTCCTGACCTCAGGTAATCCACCCACCTCGGCCTCCCAACCTGACCACATTTTCAAATTGAAGAAGAAAAGAATCCTTCAGGTACTCAAGTTGAAAAATTAATAATAAGCTATTACAGAGGAGCAGAAAGTAATCGAATCTCTGATTTCTCTGCAATGCTAACTGCCAGAAAACAAATGGAGCCATATCTACAAACTTTTGATGGAAAAGGATTGTGAATCTCAATTTTCTGTCTAACCACGTTGTCACTGATTAATGAAGGCAACAGAAAGACATGCTAGGATAGTCAAGGACTCAGAAAATAGATTGGTCTATGGTCTCTTCTTGAAAACATTATTTAAAGACATTCAATAACCAACTGATAAAAGAATCAAAACAACAACAACAATACACACAGGTGCACAGACAACATACACCTTCATGCAGAAGAGCAGGAATTCCCTCAGTGTTGAACTATGTTCTGGAATTCAGTAGATTGTGTGAGATATCTGGGACGCTGTATACTGAGAGACTAAGCTTAGCCCTTGTGAGAAACGTTGTTGCTTGCTAACATGTTTCCCTCCTTCCTCCTTTCCACCCAATCCGAATTTTGTTCATATCCATCGCCTTACATAACTAACCATGGGCTTCAGAGGAAGGTAGCCGCGTACCCAGACACCGCGTGGACTGCGACCGGTCTACTCCCAGTCTGTGATTGGATTAGGTATGCACATGTGACATAACCCCAGCCAATAACACATGAGGAAAGTCTGTAGGGGAGACTTATGGGAAAATTTTCCTCACTCTTAACAGAGACACTTAGCAGGAGATAGGCTCATCTTCTCTTGTGACTGCCATGTCCAGGAACTGCTGCAGTCATCTCACAGCCATGAAGGGAGCTGGCTTGAGGATCATCCCAATATATCTAGGATGGCAAAGCCAGAAGATGAAAAGAACCTGGATCCTTGCTGAAACTGTTGATTAGCTAAATTAACCAAACCTGGACCTGCAATGTGACACTAAATGTATTTATTATTTAATACAAATGAGACAAATTTTCTGTCATTTACAGCCAAAAGCATCCTAAGTGACACAGCTTAGCTATTCCTCTACTCAGTAGAGTCTAAGCAGTAGAGTCTACTGTTTCCACCTCTCTTTCAGTGCCAAGAAACATTTCTTGAACCATATCCTTTAACCCACAGTTCATATGGAATCTCTTGCCTTATTTGATGATCGCTTATAACAATAACTGGTGCTGTTCTCGTCCAGATTTTTCTAACAATGGCTAAGCTTATTACATAGTGAAGATCCCGTGCCAAGAAAATTACTAAACAACAGTTCTTTTCTCTCCCTCTCCACAAAAGGAGTATTGCATAGAATGACATAAATGAACTTTTTCATTGCTAAAGAACTTGAGAATTGGCTTTCATGCATCTTTAAGTCTCATGTTAAATGACCTAACTCGTTGGATTTTTTTTTTTTAATGAAAGACAATAAATCACTTAGGGACTGACATTACATATCAGTAAGTGCCTCTTCCTAAATTATGTGACCTATGAATATAAATGCACTTAAAATTAGCATATATTATCTCAACTATTTAAATGCATAGAAAACAACTAAAAAACGTTAAATTGTTTCTGGTGATTTTGCATGTTGGGGCATGGTGATTATTATTTTCTTCTTTAAACTTAAGACACTGTATTCACTTTCGTCTGTCTTTTCCTTGTTTTGTAAGTGCATAACCCTCCTTGACCCAGGAAGTACATGGCACCACCTCACTTTCCTAAAAGAGCAAAGTGGGCCATTCCCCCTCCTCTCAGCTCTTCAGGGCAAATGTATTTTCTTTCCTAATTCAGATTTCCCTGAATTAGATTTACAACTTCTATTTCTATCAAGATCTCCCACGCTGAGGCTGCAGAGTTGGCACCCCTCCCTTTGGCACCCTTGATGCATTCAGATGATCCAGACTTATTCCCCAGAGGACTGTCCTACCATGGGCACCAAGTTCTGCCTATTTCACCTCTGAGCTAATTCCCTCCAATAACCAGTTTCTTGATACTCCCCTTTAGAATCATTTTCCTGGCTTCTTTCCTGGATTACTTCTTTCATCCTGCCTAGAAACCCTTTATTCTTTGTGGTCAATTGAAGGGCAAAGGGGACATCCTCTAAGCCTTTCATCCTTATCCAAATGGGAGATTACCTTGCATTCATAGCATTCAAAATGTAAGACCCCTCAGGCGAGAAGACCGGCCTAGCACACATGCCCTGTAGTTCAACTTGACAGTTCAGTGACCATATGTACTTCTTAGATCAATGTGGTCCCAGGAAACTACCATGGCAAACTACCTATTAGTTCTGCCTATTCACTGTCAAGATCTCTCAGGAAAAGTGCTCTTAACTCTCTCCTGGTACATTTGTACCTGGAGGGCAGATGGTATTGACTCTAATCACTTGACATTCTGGCTCTCTACAAGAGTCTCTCCTTATCCTCCACAAGACACTGATCATCATTTGATTCCAAGATTGGTAGGACCACTCCACCTGGGCAGATCCAGACTGTAACACATACAAATAATCCTATGTTTTGAAGATGGCTATTTTGATGTAGAGGAACAGAGGCTTGACTCAAGCTAGCTAAAGAAAAGGGGAATCCATTTTTAAAGATAAACGTGAAGCAAAGAGGGATCAGAAATGGCATAAGAATTCAAGGACAGGTACCATAGCATGGCTGGGGTCCATGGGAAATCTGCAACTAGCAGAGGCCACTCTCTCTGGGCATCTACCTATTTCTGGCAATGACCACTCCATTCACCTCCCTAAACCGACCAGCTTTCTCTGCTTACCCATTCTTTCAAATCCCTCACAACTTCGGAATGCCTATGGCTTATGAGGGCCACTCAGGCCCCAGCCTAATGGCAACTCTTGATATAGAGATTTGGCTTTTGCCTTCACTGTTCATTGGTCTAGTTTTAGAAAAGCTGCAACTTAAAAATAAATGTTTTCATTATAGAATTTAACACACAACACATACACATAACAGTAGATACAGTAGAATACTAAAGCCCCACATACTCATCACCCGCCTTCTAATTGCTAATACTTTGCTTCTAAACTTCTGTCAAACTATGCATCTGACAAAGATCTAATATCCAGCATCTGTAAAAAAACGGTGCAAATTTACAAGAAAAAACCAAACAACCCCATTAAAAGTTGGCAAAGGACATGAACAGACACTTTGAAAAGAAGACATCTATGAAGCCAACAAGCATATGAAGAAAAGCTCAATATCACTGATCATTAGAGAAATGCAAATCAAAACCACAATGAGATACCATCTCACACCAATCAGAAAGACTATTACTAAAAAGTTAACAAATAATAGATGTTGGCGAGGTTGTGGAGAAAAGGAAAGTCTTATACACTGTTAGGAGTATAAATCGGCTGGGCGCGGTGGTTCACACCTGTAATCCTAGCACTTTGGGAGGCCGAGGTGGGTGGATCACCTGAGGTCAGGAGTTCAAGACCAGCCTGGCCATCATGATGAAACCCCATCTTTTTTATTAAAAAAAACAAAGGAGTATAAATCAGTCCAACCATTGTGGAAAGCAGTGTGGTGATTCCTCAAACAACAGCTAAAAACAGAACTACCATTCAACCCAGCAATCCCATTACTGGGTATATACCCAAAGGAATATAAGTCATTCTGTCATAAAGACACGTGCATGTGTATGCTCATTGGAGCACTATTCACAATAGCCAAGACATGGACTCAACCTAAATGCCTGCCAATGATAGACTGGGTAAAGAATATGTGGTACATACACATCATGGAATATCATGCAGCCATAAAAATAACAAGGCTATGTCCTTTGCAGGAATGTGGGTAGAGCTGGAGGCCATTATCCTTAGCAAACTAATGCAGGAAAAGAAAACCAAATACCGTGTGTTTTCACTTATAAGTGGGAGCTAAATGATGAGAACGCATGGACATACAGAGTGGAACAACATACACTGGGGCCTACCTCAGAATGAAGGGTGGGAGGAGGGAGAGGAGCAGGAAAAAATAACTATTGAATACTAGGTTTAGTAGCTGGGTGACTAAATAATGTGTGCAACAAACAAATGCCCATGACATAAATTTACCCATATAACAAACATGCACATGTACTCCGAATCTAAAATAAAGTTTTTTTAAATAAAAATAAACTTCTGTTTACCTTTCCCTTTTTTTTTTTTTTTTACTATTTTAAAGCAAATCCCAGAAATCATTTCATTTCACTTGTAAATACTTCTATTGAATTTCCATATTTTAAGTCATTAGACTCTTTCCTTCAGAAAGGAATCTGATTAGCCTGCCTCACCATTATAAGCCCAAGCATGCAAATAGTCACTGGGTCATCTACGGACTGGATGTCTTTGGATCAGGTGATCAACCCAGTTCAATCAAGACTGGCTAGGGAGAACTGTGTTCATTATCACAAAATAACCGTGGGCCGGGCACAGTGGCTCATGCCTGTAATCCCAGCACTTTAGGGAGGCCAAAGCGCGCAGATCATGAGATCAAGAGATCAAGACCATCCTGGCCAACATGGTGAAACCTCATCTCTGCTAAAAATACAAAAGATTAGCCAGGTGTGGTGATGTGCGCCTGCAGTCCCAGCTGCTTTGGAGGCTGAGGCAGGAGGATCACTTGAGGCAGAGGTTGCAGTGAGCCAAGATTGTGCCACTGCACTCCAGCCTGGCGACAGAGCAAGACTCCATCTCAAAAAACAAAACAAAACAAAACAAAACAAAAAACACAAAGTAAGTATGATGACACTGCTTTTCCACAAGGCCAACAGTTTTTGGTCTAAAGGGGATTAGGCCTGGTACACATTGCACAACTTTGTTAAATCATCCCCAGATCACTGAGTTATCCACTAGGGCTGGGGCTAAAGTGAGGCAAAGCGGGGACTTGTTTCAGGCACAAAATTTAGGGGGAGCCAAAACGTTCAGCAATCAAGATAAATAATATTTTAAGGCAATCCTTTGAAGAATCAAACTTACTTTTAGAAAATCCACAGTGAAGAAAATTTCAAAATGTTAAATAAGGACAAAGCTGTCCACGAGAGTAATAAACCTGCTGCAGTGAACGACTGTCTTGTGTATTCAGGTACTTTACATATATTAGAGCATTTACTCCTCATAACCCCACAGGAAAGGTTATGATTAGCCTTTGGAAAATTCTTGACATAAAATTGTATTTCAATCTATTCTTGGATAAAAAAGCATGTATTGGTGAAGTTAAATGTAAGATATCAGAAACTCAGTAAGACTCCTACAAAAAAGTAACCATACTTTACTTTTTAAAAACGTCTTCTACAATTTTTCCTTTTCCCCATATGCCCAGTTCAATGACCTAACTTGCTTAGAAAAACAAGACTTTTCCAAGAGAAACAACACTTAAATCAAAGAAAGTCCTTACAGCAACAGTGTTTTTAAATGTGATTGTTTTAAGATTCTGACATGTCTGACAGGCTGAGTTTCTGAAACTTTGAGTTGGGGTGCTTTATCACTCGGGGACCACTTCTCTAGGGGAGTTTTATGGCTGCACTTTGGAAGTTGCAGGGAGAGGGATTTTTGCCTTTGAACGGTGATATCTCTTCAACAAAAAGGAGTTTTTCATTACTATTATTTACAGTGAAACCGAGTAACAGGCAGCTGCTATTAATCATTTACTTATTCACCATTGGGAGGGTCCTCATGTTAACAGCACTATGCTTGGGACACCGCTATGAAATAAGAAAACCAAAGTCCCTGCTTTTGTGGGACTCACATTTGGTTTTGTATTGTTTTGTTTCTTACTTTGTTTTTTCTTTAAACTCAATGGGAAGAATAGCCTTTGATTTTTAGTATTATGATAGGGCTTAACACGACGTGTTGCATTTAGGACCTAATTTTCTCATATTAAAAAAATAGATAATGTCAATTTGTGCCATTATAAGGAAAATAGGAAATACATTCAACCTCAACTAAAGTCTGAATACGCTAGATATCCCCAAATCAGTAACAATCCTTAGACCTGTATTACCATTATCCTAAACATTCTCACTCATTAATGGCTTATTAATCCCCTAGCTAAACATTTAATATCTAACAAATTTGCTTGTGCCACATGGTTTGTGTGAATTAAAAAATCCTATGGTTTTTCCCTTTCTTCTAAACTGCCTTTCTGAAAACAATTCCAGAAAGCAATAGGGAGTTAGGTGAACTCTGCCCTTTATGATTTTATCATAGAAATGAATAAGGGTGGTTAATTTCATGACAACTTTAACCTCCTTTTCAAATTATTTCTGCCCATAAAAATGTTTTCATATGGTACCAGATAACTCCCAGCTGCTCTATGTGCTGAGACATGTCTTTTCTGGTAATACTATGGGACTCCAGTGGTACAATCACAATACACAGAGATGCTTTTCCTGACTTTCCAGATCTTCAAGACAGTTCTTAGGAGCTGGGCCCAGCACTGCTAGAACTACCTTTCATTAAAATACTACTGGTTCCATAGTTTATATTACTCCCTCTAAAATCTTACTAATTTCCAGACACTTGTTTTCCTGAATAAAAATGTCTCAAGACTCCATAGTCACATACTACATTTGCATTAAAATGCAATTGCAGCTAAAATCAGAAATGAAAGCAGGACATCACTACTGATCTTAGAGAAACAAAAAAGATTATAATGTAATATTATAAACAATTGTATGTCAACAAACTAGACAACTTAGATGAAATGGACAAATTCTTAGAAAGGCACATACTACAGAAATGGACTCAGGAAGAAGAATAGACTATAATAAGTAAAGAGACCCAATTAGTAGTTTTAAAACTTCTAAAGAAATTTCCAGGATCTGATGTCTTTAAACTGATGAATTCTACCAACCATTTAAAGAATAATTAAAACTAATCTTTCATAATTAGAAAATAGGAGAGAATACTCCCAAACATATTTTATAAAGCCAGTGTTACCCTGATACCAGCCAGACAAAGACATCACAAGAAAACTACAGACCAATATCTGTTATAAATATAGACACAAAAATCCTCAATAAAATACTAACAAATCAAATCCAGTAACTTATAAAGAAGATTATATACCATGACCAAGTGGGATTTATCCTAGAAATGCAAGGTTGGTCTAACACCAGGGAATTAATTTATGTAATATACCTTATCAACAAAACAAAAACAAAAATTTGTCCTGGTGTGGTGGTTCATGCCTGTAATCTCAGCACTTTGGGAGGCCAAAGCAGAGGCTGCAGTGAGTTATGACACCCCATCTCTAAAATAACAAAAAATAAAATAAATTTAAAACAAATTAGATGATCATCCCAACAGACGCAGAAAAAGCATTTGACAAAATCCAGCACCCATTCATGATAAAAATATTTAACAGTTTAGGAATAGACAATAACTTCCTCAACCTTGTAAATATTATCCACAAAAGATTCACAGCTAACATTATACTTTCAATAAAAGAGTGAATGTTTTCCCCTAAAGATTAGGAAACAAACAAAGATATCTGCTCTTGCCACTTTTATTCAATATTGTACTGGAAGTTCTAGTCATTGCAGTAAGGCAAGGAAAGGGTATAAAAGACATCCAAGTTGGAAAAGAAGAAGTAAAACAATCAGTATTTCAGCAAGGTTGCAAAATGTAAGATCAACATATAAATATCCGTTGTAGTTCTATATACTATCCATTAATAACCTAAAAAAGAAAGAAAGAAAGCAATTCCATTTACAATAGCATCTAAAAGAACAAAATATTTAGGAATAAATTTAATAAAAGAAGTGTAAGATATATACATTGAAAATCACAAAACATCACTGAAAGAAATAAAATACTTAAATGTAAAAGCATTTCATGTTCAAGGATTGGCAGGCTTAATGTTATTAAAATGCCTTAAATACTCCTTAAATTGATCTATAGATTCAGCACAGTCCCTATTAAAACCCTAGCTGTCTTTCTTGCATAAATTAATAAGTTGATCCTAAAATTTACATAAAGATGCAAGGACCCAGAATAGCTAAAAAAAATCTTGAAAAAAGAACAAGGTTGGAGGACTCATATTTTCTGATTTCAAAGTGCTTCAAAACTACAGTTATCAAGACAGCATTTTACTAGCACAAAGATAGACATATAGATTAATAGAATAGAATTGAGGGTACAGAAATAAATCCTTATATTTATGATCGATTGATTTTTAACAAGTGTGCCAAGATGTTTTTCTCCAATGGGGAAGAAATAGTCTTCCACAAATGGTTCTGTGAAAACCGGACATACATTTGCAAAAGAATGAAAGTGAATCTCTTCCTTACACCATACACAAGAATTAGCTCAAAATGGATTATAGAATTAAATGAAAGAGATAAACCTATGTAACACTTAGAATAAAAAGGGTCAGGTGCAATCCCAGCACTTTAGGAGGCCAAGGTGAGAGGATTGCTTGAGACCAGGAGTTTGAGACCAGCCTAGACAGCAGAGTGAGACCCTGTTGCTACAAAAAATTGAAGAAAAAACAAAAAAAGGTGGCATATGTTTGTAGTTCCAGCTCCTCTGGAGGCTGAGGTGGGAGAATTGATTGCTTGAGTCTGGGAGGTTGAGGCTGTGGTGAGCTGTGATTGCCATTACACCCCAGCTTGGGCAACAGAGCAAGACCCTGCCTCAAAAAAGAAAAGAATAGGAAAAAAAACCATAAAAATAAATCTTTGTGATCTTAGGTTAGGAGTCTTAGATTCAATAGCAATAGCACAAGTGAAAAAACTAAGATAAATTGGACATCATTAAAATTAAAACTTTTTTCCTACTGATATTATCAAAAAAGTAGAAAAACAAGCTATCAACTAGGAGAATCTATTTGAAAAATAGATATATGATAAGGAACTCTAATCCAGAATATACGAAGAACTCCTACAACTCAATAACAATTATAAAATAGGGTAAAAGATTGGAATAATTTCTCCAAAGATATATAAACAACTAATAAGCATATGAAAAGATGTTTCACATCATTAGCTATTTGTTAACTGTAAATAAAAACCACAATGAGATATCACTTTACAACCACTAAGATGGCTAAAAAATTTTTTTTTTCTTTTAAAGATGGGGTTTCACTATGATGGCCAAGCTGGTCTTGAACTCCTGACCTCAGGTGATCCACCCACCTCGGCCTCCCAAAGTGCTAGGATTATAGGCGTGAGCCACCACGCCTGGCTAAAAAAATTTTTTAAAGGTAATAACAAGTGTTGGTGAGAACACAGAGAAATTGGAACTTTCATGCACTGCTGGTGGAAATGTAAACTGGTACAGCAGTTTGAAAACAATCTGGAAGTCCCTCATGAAGGCCAAATATAGAATTACCGTATGACCCAGCAATTTCAATTCTAGGTATGTACCCAAAAGAAGTGAAAACATACATCCACACAGAAACTTGTACATGAATGCTCATAAAAGCATTATTAATAATAGGCAAAAACCAAATGTCTATAAACTGATGAATAGATAAAATGTGATATAGCTATACAATGTAATATTACACAGCCATGAAAAGAAATGAAGTTTTAATACATACTACAGCATGAATGAACCTTGAATATTAAGTGAAATACTAAGTGAAAGAAGGAAGTCACAAAAGACACACATTGTATGATTCTGTTTACATGAAATGTCTAGAATAGTCAAATCTATAGAGACAAAGTAGCTTCATGGTTGCCTAGGACTGAGGGATTGGGGAGAAGGAGGGGAGTAACTGCTGATGGGAACAGGGTTTCCTTTGGAGGTGATAAGGTTTTAAAATTAGATTGTGGTGATGGTTACACAACTGTGAATACACTAAAGACCATTGAATTGTATGGGTGATTTGTATCATATGTGAATTATATCTCAATAAAACTGTTAAAAATGCAATTGCAGGGATTTGTGTTGGATACAAAATTAATTAAAATAATATGGTTAATTTTTAACCTTCTGACTCAGTTTATTAAACTGTGAAATTCGGATAATGCCTTATTTCAAAAGGTTATTATGAAAAAATTATTGATTCATTCATTTATTTAACAACAATATTTATTGAGTGCAGCCTAGATGCAAGCACTATTCTAGGTGTAGGGAATAGAGCGAAGAATATAATCCAGCCCTTGTGACACTAATGTTCCAGTAAGAGGAGACAATCAAATGACGCATATGTTAGGTGAAAATTAGTGTTACAGAAAAAAATATACAAATATCTATAAATTTCAAATATATATTTATTATATATACATGTATGCATGTATATATATAGGAGGAATGGAGAGAAGGTGAATAGGGTGGTGGATGGAATGTTCAATTTTAAGTTGATCAGGAAAGGCTTCACTGAGAAGGTGACATTTTAGGGAAGTCCGAAGGGAGCAAGTCCTGTAGTTAATCTGGGAAAGAAGGCACTCCTGGTAGAAAAAGACCCTGAGGCAGCAGTGTGCCTCTGGGTGTTCTAGAAGGAGTAAGAAAGCCAGCTCAGCAACAGCTGAGTGACAGGGGAGAGAAAAGATGATGGGGCTTACGGTGTGTTGGGTGGGATGGGGGAGGTACAAGGGAAGACTGGAGCAAATCACGTAGAGCTTTACTATAGATTGTTGTAAGAAATCTGGCTTTTTTCTCTGAGCAGAAAGAGCCATCAAAGGGTTTTGAGCAGATTAGCAAATTGATCTGATTTACTTGTAAACACCTGGGTCTGCTCTGTTGAAAACAGACGGCAGGGCTGCAGCATCAGGAAGACCAATGCGAGACTTCTGCAGGGTCCAGGTAAGAGACAGGAAGGTGGCTTAGGGTGCTATTGGAGGAGGTGGTGAGGAAGGATTAGCATCTGTACATATTTTGAATGAGGAACTAACAGGATTTATGAACTGATCAATTGGGAAGTGTAGGAGAGAGACGTAAATGAACCAGAAATAAAAATGAGTTAATAGGGCTGGGTGCGGTGGCTCACACCTGTAATCCCAGCATTTTGGGAGGCCAAATGGGTGGATTGCTTGAAAAAAATTAGCAGGGTGTGGTGGCAGGCACCTGTAATCCCAGCTACTTGGGAGGCTGAGGCAGGAAAACCACTTGAACCTAGGAGGTGGAGGTTGCAGTGAGTCGAGATCACGCCACTGCACTCCAGCCTGGGCAACAAGAGCAAAACTCCGTCTCAGAAAACAAACGAGTTCATAGATGTTAAACGTTTAGCACAGCACCTGGTAAACGGAGACCATTGACTACTTTTCAGCTGTTATTATTATTATTACTACTTTCTGTTGTGAGAGTCATAGAAGATAATGTATGGAACCTGTAAGTCAGAGTCAGGTGGCTGGGCGCTCTGCAAGCCTGAAGGGAGGCCTGAGAGCTACATTAAGATGTAAATGTAGTTCGTTTTGCTAGATAAGTTTTAAAAGCAACTCCACCATTTTTATTATTAAAGCTTACAACATGATAAATTATGCTTTAAAAAAATTTTTTTCTTATAAATTATTAATACCTCTGATTTTTCATATGGAAAGACCCTCTATTAAGGGCTGCTAAATAAGCCAACTATTAGATTAAGAACTTAAATCTCAATTCAGGTATCATTTATTAATTTGTTCAGTTGATGAAATTATTTGTCTCATCAGGGAAGCCAATTAAATTAATACATCTATTTTACCTATAATTTAAAAAGAAAAAAATGTTTAGAAAGAGCAGAAACACTTTCCTTACCCAGGCTCTTATCATTATCAATTTAAGTTGACTTAGATCCAAAGGAGGAAAGGCTGGGAAGTGAAAGGGCGTTGACCCAGGGTGAAAGAGGGGTGGGAAGCTCGGGGAAGGGTTTCCGTCTTGGAAAAGACCAAAATAAGAGCTTCCACGGAAGTAAAGATTCATGCAGGAAAGGCCTCGAAACCTGACCATTAAGTGGAGGACTCCCGTGGTCCTAATCCCCTGATGGTGACTGATAACCCCCATTGTGTCCGGGCCTAGTGCTTCTGGGCAGGAAGCCCCAGCCTCTGTACCAGGGATAAGGCAGTCTGGGAGCAGGCCTGGTGAGGGCATCTCACTGCTACTTCCTACTCTTAAGGAGGGTCGGGGTCACGCTCCCTTTCCCAGGACCTCAGAGGTCTGAGAGGTCATGGCTGGTGTGGGCTGCTGTGGAATCCTGCCTCTTCAGTGTGAAGGTGAGTCCTGAAAGCCAGGCCCGGGGGTTGGGGTGAGGTGGCTTGTGAGGGAAGGGGTTTGAGGAGGCTAAGGGAGGAGGAGTGAGGGAGAAGAAGCTAAGAATTGGAAGATTCATAAGGTGGCTTATGTTAGGGGGACATCGTGATATCAAGGGTCATGATTTGAGCGTTGGGCCAGGAGAATTCTCTCTTCCTTGTATTGTAAATTTTTTCGGATTTTACCTTTATATTTTGGCTAGTTTGGTTAATAATTTGGCTAATCAGTGAGAACACAATAAATATGAGTTGTTCACAAAAGCTGTGGACTTTAAAGATGGTGATTCCGAGCCCTGGGAGGCCCAGCCCGGCTCTTCCTGGAGTCGTGTTCATCTCCTCCTCTCACATTTAGACTAGAAGAGCCTCAAACACATGCGCTTCAAAATGCTGACTAGGTTTGCCTCTGCCTGTGCATTTTTAAAGGTAAGATGAGAGAATCTGAGAGCATTTATAATAATAATAAAACTCTCACAGCACTTACCTTGGCTAAATGCCTTAGATATAGCAACTCATTTAATTCTCATAATACCTCTTTGAGGTAAGAAATAATATGTCTATTTTACAGATAGAGAAACTGAATCACAGAAAAGCTAAGTAATTTAGCCAGGGTCACACGGCTAGTAAATGATAGAATTGGGATTCAAACACTGGCAGTCATGTTTTTTCCAGCTATATTGCATCTTTCATTAAGTTGCAACTTCATATCTTAATTTTATTTAATTAATTTATTTATTTTGAGATGGAGTCTCACTCTGTCCCCCAGGCTGAAGTGCAGTGGCCTGATCTCGGCTCACTACAACTTCCACTTCCTGGGTTCAAGTGATTCTCCTGCCTCAGCCTCCCAAGTAGCTGGGATTATAGGCATGCACTACCATGCCCAACTAATTTTTGTATTTTTAGTAGAGACGGGGTTTTACTATGTTGGCCAGGCTGGTCTTGAACTCCTGACCTCAGGTGATCTGCCTGCCTCAGCTTCCAAAGTGCTGAGATTACAGGCATGAGCCACTGCACCTGGCCACATATTTTAATTTTAAAGTGAAGATCAAATTTTGATTATAAATTCTTTTTAAAATCACATGATTGCCTTTTCTGATTATAAAGTGTATATATAATTATTATAGAAAATTTGAAAACAATTTTAGTCACAAAGAAGAAAATTAAAACCACTTATACTCTTACCACATGGAAATAACTATGATTAACATATTAATGTATCTTCCAGATATTTTTGTATGCATAAATGTATGTACATTATTAGGATAATACTCTATTTTGTAACCTGTCTTTTCCCCTGGACAGTATATCAAAAATGTGTTTTTATGTCCTGTGGTATTCTTATACAACTGGATTTTTAATGGCTAAGTATTCTATCTTATGTATTTTTGTAATTTATTTAACCAACCCCTTTCATTGTATATTCAAGAATTACCATTTTTTCCCTCTTAAAAAAATAATCTGTGGTAAACATAATAATCACCACTTTTAAACAAAGTGGTGCTTAAACACTGCTAAAACAAAGACAAGGCATGACTATGATAATTATTCAAAAGGTTCTAAATTCAAACAAAGTTCTGAGGAGTTTGAAAGGCCATCTTAATGTAGCTCTCAGGCCTCCCTTCAGGCTTGCAGAGCGCGCAGCCACCTGACTCTGACCTAGGCCTCGGCAGCATGGAGCATGATATCATTTGTATGTTTGTCTCCACCAAAATCTCATGTTGAATTGTAATCCCCAGTATTGGAGATGGGGCCTGGTGGGAGGCGATTGGATCCTGGGGGTGGATTTCTCGTGAATAGTTTAGCACCATCCCCTTGGTGCCGTCCTTGAAATAGTGAGTGACATCTTGTGAGATCTGGCTGCCTCACTCTCTTGCTCCTGCTCTGGCCATGTGATGTGCCTGCCTCCCCTTCACCTTCCTCCATGATTGCATGCTTCTAGAGGCCTCCCCAGAAGATGAGCACATGCTAGCAGCAGTTTAACTGGCTCAAAGCTCTGCAGGTGTTACAGCTTCCTGTAATTTATTATAAATTACCCAGTCTCAGGTGTTTATAGCACAACAAGAACAGCCTAACACAGAGCATTTATTCATTCAATTGGCTCATATTTTTTGAGCAGCTACTATTTCAGGAGCAGAGTCTATAACCTCCAGAGTATTCATGGAGTTTGTTTAAAGAGAGCTTAGGAGCCTGGGATCCTGGAGTAAGATTGCTTGCTCTGGTCTTAAGAGGTTTACCTTATGACTTTGGCCAAGTAACTTTACCACTCTGAACCTCACTCTCTTCATCTGCAAAGTGAGCATAATGGTACCTACTTCATGGATTGTTGTGGAAATTAATTGAGGTAATGTTTGCAAAGCTTTCATACCATGTCTGGTGCATATTAAGTGCTCATTTATTATTAGCTCTGACACTGCCCTCTCACTGTTGTTATTGAAGTTTTATTCATCTGAAGCTCTAGAGCCATCTCTCAATAATGCTAAACTTCTCGACTACCTACACTTCAAATAATTCTACTCTTGTCTTGCCAGCAGCTTAATTGAGACAACTGTCTGACCTATAATCACTTGAGTGGTACATACTGTGAAGGAAAAAGGAAATACTCAGTTAACAGATAAAAATACAGAGTTCAGCAGTTAGCCTTCCAAACTACAGGAGATACTTGATTAGTCTTGAAACTTAAGAGTCAACAAAACACAATTGCTTAAGTTTACTCTGGACAAAGAGATTTCCTCAGTGAGGCAAAATCATGTTTCCTCAAGTTCTGTTGACACTTCGAAACTCTAAACTCTTCACTTTTCTACAAATCATATCTGCTGGGACCCTGATATGATTTGGCTCTGTGTCCCAACCCAAATCTCATTTTAAATTGTACTCCCATATTTTTTTACAGGCTCATAGGTGGAAGAGACTTGCCTTGTCTCAGATGAGACTTTGAACTGTGGACTTTTGGGTTCATGCTGAAATTGGCTAAGACTTTGGGGGACTGTTGGGAAAGCATGATTGGTTTTGAAATGTGAGGACATGAGATTTGGAGGGGCCAGAGGCGGAATGATACGGTTTGGCTTTGTGTTCCCACCCAAATCTCATCTTGAATTGTACTCTCATAACTCCCACGTGTTATTGGAGGGACGAGGTGGGAGATAGTTTGAATCATGGGGGCGGTTCCCCCATACAGTTCTCCTGGTAGTGAATAAGTCTCATGAGATCTGATGGTTTTAATCAGGAGTTTCCACTTTTGCATCTTTCTCATTTTCTCTTCCCATTGCCGTGTAAGAAGTGCCTTTCACCTCCTACCACAATTCTGAAGCCTCCCCAGCTATATGGAACTATAAGTCCAATTAAACCTCTTTTTTCTTCCCAGTCTTGGGTATGTCTTTACCGGCAGCATGAAAACGGCCGAATACAGACCCACAGGCTCACTGCATCACTGATGCTGAGTGGGAACAGCGGGAGGAGCACAGAATGCTTCCTTCCAATCTGGATATTTTCAATCTCTTCTGTGGTCAGGAACTTCGTGAGAATCCAGGAGGATTTCAAAGCAAAGAGGCACTCAGGCCAACATTGAACTGGTTGCTCCGCCCTTTCCACCCCTCCTCCTACAAAAAAATCTGCAGCTTGGTCGCCACATTTCGTTCTTATTCCTTGACGGGCATACAACACTGCACTAACCTTTTTTGGCTATAACCTGTATCATGTAAATGGCAAAATGCAGCTGAATACTGTGCTGGCTGGAATGGAGATTTGCAAGGCGCTAATGGGGAAATAAAAATTACAGCGTGAAATTGCATGGGGCTTCAAGGTAGCTTAAAAGCGTCTCAGCTATTTACTCACAGTCTTTAAAAAATGCTTCAGACTGTGGGAAAACAAAGGTGGCTCTCTGTAATTCCTGGATATGGCGATTGAGTAGGAGATGTGGCTTTGGGGGGACCAAATTTAGACGTAATTGAAGAGGCAGCACCATCGAACTGGTGGAGGATCCAGCTGGATTTTCTGTCCCTTCATCCGTTGAGCTGGCTTGACACTTCCCTTCTCTGTGCTTTTGTTGGATTTTTTTGTAAAATGAGAGTCACGCTACTGGGTACTCTCCAAAGACCTATAAAAGAGTCTATAAAATATTTTTTGGATATTGAAATATTTTTAGACTTTGTACAATTATTAGATGTATTGAGATACCTGATAAATATATTTATTAATAATATGGTATAGGCAAAGAGCATAGACAGATGATTCATAAGAAAAAATACACATAATTAATGAACATTTCCAAAGGTTACTTTTAGTAATAATCACAATTTTCTACTTATCCCAACAATACATATTTTTTAAAAGCAGTTCACTCTAAAGAGTCACATGGAGAGTGCTGAGATAATCTTGTTTGCTTGGAAGGTCATGGAAATGCAAATAAACCTTTAAATCCAGGAGGGTCTAAGCAGGATTGGGACCTGATGTTTTGCAGCCTGCTGCACCCACTGGCTTTTGTGATGGACTCAGGTGGTTTCATCTGCCTGCTTTCTGGGTCCTTTTCTTCTACTGTCAGCACTCCCCAGGCAGCCACTCATCCCTGCCTCTCAGACCATTTGTTTTGAGGATGCTGGGCAACGCTGCCCCCGCCACCCCCACCCCAGCCTTCAGTCCAGTTCAGTCTTTGGGCTTTGTTCAGAATGATGAAGAAAGCAACATTTTTTTTTCTGCTAGCACTAATAGCTTTAAGAATGCATAGGCCAGGAGCTGCTGTGCTGCGATGAGAGGGCCTGATTGGAAAGAAAACCAATACAAGGAAAGCTGTAGGGATACAGGACAAACCAAAGTGTTTTTTCCTACGCTCTACTCTCACAGAGTCACTCATGCTGCAGGTTGGGATCCCAACACACTCAGTATAATACTTCAGACACCAGAGGTGGGGGTGGTCTTCCCCCACATAACAACAAGCAGTTCTGCAGATGATTTTCTGATGGACACAAGTTGAGTGTCTTCAAATCAAATTCAATTCTATTCCCACACTGTCTCCTGAAAACAGAAAGAGATCCCAGAGGTTGAGGGCTCAGTCCCATGACAATGCTCCCACTTCAGATGCCAGTTGCAAGCATAGGATGTGGCCTGCATTTCTGACCAACCAGCTCTAAACTGGGGTTTTCCCAACCCCTTCCTTGGGTTCTGTTAATTTGCTAAGTGGCTCACAGAACTCAGGGAAACATTTTACTTACATTGAGCTATTTATTATATAGGATATTACAAAGGATACAGATGAACAGCCAGATGAAGGGATGCACAGGGCATGGACTGTGGGAAGCAGTCTGGAGCTTTCATGTCCTCTCTGGGCGCCTTACCCTCCAGGAACCTCCATGTGTTCAGCTATCTGCAAGCTCCCAGAACTCAGTCCTTTGGGGTTTATATGTAAGCTTCATTACATATAATGATTCAATCGTGATTAAGTTATTGGTCACTGGTTTATCAACCCAACCTTAGGTCCCTCCCCACTCCCCAGAGGTCAGGAGGCTAGGGTAGAAAGTTCTACCCCTCTAATCACATGATTGGTTTCTCTGGCAACGAGCCCCCATTCTGAGGCGACCTGGGAGCTACCAGTCATCTCGTTAACATACAAAAAACACTCATCACTCGGGAGATTCCAAGGATTTGGGGAGCTTTATGTCAGGAAACGGGACAATGAGCAAAATTATATTTTACAATATTACAAAAGCAAAGCCTAGAGGATCAAGTCCTGATGACTTTGTCTGAGTTCTTGGATCCAGTCATGCTTGAAGATGGTTCTATCCATAGGCGTTTTATGTCATTATTATGTTTGAAGTAATACAATATACAGTGTTAAAAGCCAAATAATATTACATTTACAAACTACAACAAAAGTCTCCTGCCCATTCCTTCCCACCTCTTTTATCTTCCTCTTTAGCATTTTCTGCTGTTTATACTGTGTTTCTCTCCATATTTCTTTTTGATTTATTTTTATTTTTTTTTTAAACGAGGTTTCACCATGTTGAACTCCCAACCTCAGGTGATCTGCCCGCCTTGGCCTCCAAAGTGCTTGGATTACAGGCGTGAGCCACCACGCCCGGCCAAATTTTTTTTTTTTTTTTTTTTTTGTATTTTTAGTAGAGGTGGGTTTCACTATGATGGCAAGCTGGTCTCGAACTCCTGACCTTGTGATCTGCCTGCCTCGGCCTCCCAAAGTGCTAGGATTACAGGCATGAGCCACCACACCCGGCCTTCTCTCCATATTTCTAACCAATAGGCTCTTCTGCTATTTCTCAGGTCAATACTTCTCTTATGTTCCCTCATGACTTTGTCAAAGAAGAAGATTTAGCACTGTTTTCTCACTATCTATCCCTCACCCAACTTCATCCTTCCAAAATAGATGTTTTACAATTTTGTGTTAAATTACTAGTTTTCATCTTATTATGAGGTGTTAGATGATTACATTTTCTATTACTGTTGTTCTTTCTATAAGTAATAATTGCCTCCCTTTGCTCATTTTTCATTGACATGATTTCTTTCTGCACTCACAAAAACCTTTTAAAACTCTTTGGGTTTGTTTGTCTTTGAGATGAAGTTTCACTCTTGTTGCCCAGGCTGGAGTGCAATGGCAAGATCTTGGCTCACCACAACCTCCACCTCCCAGGTTCAAGCGATTCTCCTGCCTCAGCCTCCCAAGTAGCTGGGATTACAGGCATGTGCCACACACCCAGTTTTGCCTTTTAAAACTCTTTGAATCAACTTCCTTTTTCAGTTAAACATCTGATATTCTTGTTTGTTTGTTTGCTTAGAAAGAGTCTCACTCTGTCAGCCAGGCTGGAGTGCAGTGGTGCAACCATGGCTCACCGCAGCCTCGACCTCCCAGGTTCAAGAGATCAGCCTCCTGAGTAGCTGGTACTACTTGGCTAATTTTTGCATTTTTTGTAGAGACAGGGTCTTGCCATGTTGCCCAGACTGGTCTCAGGGCTCAAGCAGTCCTCCCACCTGGGCCACCCAAAGTGCTGGGACTACAGGAGTGAGCCACCACACCTGGTCTGATATTCTTTCGGTTCCATTTTCTCCCCCTAGAAACATTATTTCCTGAAGCTTTCCATCTTCCTGCTTCAACCTGACTGGTTGTCTTCTAGAACTGATACAAGATTTCCTTGATTTTATCTTCTGATTCTTCTTGTGGTTGGTGCTACTGTGTTCACCAAAACAGATCCTTCTTCCTGAGTACAAAGCTAGACTATGTCAGTTTTAGCCGATGGAATGTGAGCAGAAATGATTCTTGTCACTTATAAACCCGGTCCATAAAAGCCTCCCAGGGAGATTCACTTTGTCTTCTTCCGTTGAGATGTCCACGGTGATCTTGGAAGCTACCTGTTAAAGATGGCAGAATTTTGTCAGTGGGGCTCTGAACTACTTTTTGGAGTCCTACCCCACTCTACTGTCTTTTTCCACTGGTTGAACTTAAATGAATGAAAAATAATTTGCTAGCTTTCTATTCTGCAACTGTTCCTTTTTATAGCATCCAGTTCTTATTTCAATAATGTAACAACATTTGTTACTTCTTTGAGGACAGGGAAGGTTGTTGTGGAGTTTTTGCTGTTGTTGCTGTTTGTTTTGCTTCTTGCATTGTCTGTCTCCTCTGATTTCTTTTTGACACCTACCTGTTTTGATCACTCTTTCATGTTGAGTTTTTCCTCAAGTATCATCATTGAGTATCATCATTGACCTCTGACCATATTTGACAGTGAGGTATTGAAAAGCTGATTAAAAGCTATGTGACAGTGGGTGGGGTTTGTTGCCTGGTTAATCTTTATTAGAGAGAGAAAGTGCCTGGCTGGATTTTTCCATCTGAGAATCCCCAAATCTCAGTATCATTAGGGCTTTTCTACTCCACTGGCCAGTCTTCTTAGAGAAGGATTCTTCAGTCTTCTGCCCAGGCTCTGGAGGCCTGACTGCTGGGTTCTTTGAGCTGAGCAGGAAAATGAGTGAGGATCTCACCATTCAGAATATGGAATTGCTTGTTTTTGGAAGACTCTTTCTACTTTTTTCTGTTTTCAGTTGCTTCCCCTGGACCTCTTTGCTACTGCTGGTGTTTTGGGTCTGAAACGTCTCTGGTTAAAGTTTACTCCACGTAAACCTTCAGTCCGCTGATGGGGTTGGGGAGAGATGGGACCTCTCAATGTTCCTGTTTCAGACCCAGTCTCCTCTTGTCCTTAGAGCCTCCTGCATCCCCAATTCCTGAGCCTTTTCAGTGTTCTGTGGTGTGAATGGGCTTGCTTCTTCTTTGAATTTTCTTTTAAGAATGTTGGGGTGCACCACTCAGATGGCCCCCTTTTGACGGAGGTCTCATTTCCCAGCTGCTAGGAGTACTGGCTGATGAAGTTCCTAGGAATTGACTATGGATGATGGGAACTGCCACACCCAAAGTTATCCCAAGGCCTGAGCCCCTTACTTCAATTTGGGACCACTCTGAAGGGCTTCCTTTGAGGTCTGCTGTGACTCCATCGCAGCTCCACCTGTCTCTGCTCAGTCCTGCTTCTTTTACTGCCCCACAGGTGTCATACCCAAGAGTTCTGCCCAGTAAACTTCTAGCATCAGATTTCCATCTCCAGGTCTGTTTCACCAGGAACCAAATCAAAGACATCTTTCAGTCTCTAACTCTTTCATCTCATTTTAATATTCCAAAGACGTATTGGTATTTCTCATCTGCTATATTGTCTCCTCTCCTATATTGATTGGCTTTATGAGTATATACCTATTTTCCCTCTTCTGGTCTCATTTTATTGATATTTCTACAAGGCATCTGGCTTAAACATATGTGTCCAGTCCGTTGTGTTTGACCAGAAATCTGGAAACATATTAATAACACCATGGAACATATAATGAATCCTTCCAGCTTCATATAGGTCATGTGACAATTAATAAAATGAACTCCCTTTTATGGACACTATTTGAGATGGAATATTAAAGAGTAAGAGACTGTAGAGTAAATATGCCAGATCCAGACCACCAATGGAAAAGCTAGAGAACAGCTCCCATCCTTTCCTGGATCACCCCTTCCCCTACCCCAAGCTATGCTCCCTCTCCTTCCTGAGGGTGAGGGGGAACTGAATCCCCACCAAGCTCTGAGCCTGCTCTCTTCCTCTCCAGGCCTTTGCACATGCTGCTTTCAGAGCGTGGAATGTCCTTTCTTCATTTCACCTGACCAAGTCCTTTTAATCTCCAGAACCCAGCATAAAACATCATCAACCCCTCACACTCAGCACTGGGTCAGGTACCTTCCTTGTGCATTTGAAGTATCCCATACCTGCATTCATAACAACATTCAATATACCAGAATTGTCATTGCCTGTGACTCTGACCTCCTTGAGCACAAGAACTGAACATTTTTCTTTTTAGAGCTAGTATTTCTCAGAGTACTTGACAGATGTTTAAAAGTCACTATAGAACAAATTGAATAAATGGATCAATGGATAGATGGATGGATGCTTCAAACAGGCTCTCCTCAGAGAGGCTGCCATAAAAGACCAAGGCCTCAGACTTAGGGAAAAAAGAAGAGTCCAAGTTAGGGAAAAGTTTCTCCTGCCCAGCCCTCATCCAAACCTTGGTGAACCAGTTCCCAGAAATAGTAAAGCAAAGGAGGTGGTCCAGCCAGTTACTACTGATCTGGATTGGCAGAAATGGAAGAAAAGACGTCAGAGTAGCAATGGAGTATTGATCCAGAAAAGGCAGAGAAGGGAAGCCATATGTAAAAATGCCAGCCTGAAGCGGCAAAAAGCTACAAACAAGAACCTCCCTAAGAGCTTATGCTACCAACAACAAGAAGCACTAACACTTATATCTAAGGGACTTTTTAAAGTTCTGTACATGTTGAAACTCATTTTATCTTTACAACAGTCTTATGAGTTGGGTAGTTATTCATATTTTATAGGTGAGGAAACTGAGGCACAGGAAACTTACCCATAGCCATTCAGCTAGGAAGTGGTAGTGCTGGAGTCTGAATCCGGACAGTCTGAATTTGGCATCCACACTCTTAACCATGACAAGAGAAGAGCTGCCTCCCCTCCCATTTCCTGATCTCACCAATTCACCACCTACCCCAAGTTGCTAGAAAAAAAATTCATCTTTTCTGATAGAATAATATTCCTGTCAAGGCAGGACTCCCAGCTGTATTTGGTCTCATAACCCAGGTAGAACAAAAGTGGGGTGAGGAAGAGAGCTGGGAGGGAGAAAGGCTCAGTGGCTGGGACAATCCTTATGTCCCCTTCCCTTGACACATTCCCAAAAAGAATCAGTATAGAGGAAAAAGGGAGAGAACAGAAAAACTGCAGGACAGGGCCAATTGACTGTGCCTTCCTAGCGGTGGTCCCCTCCAGGCCTGGTCGCAGGGACTCTGTGGCCTGCGTTCCGAAGATGGGCTTTGGTTTTTGGACCCAGGAAGAAGGGGCCAGTATGCATCAGGGATCAAGTCAGAGCCAGTGACTCAGCCCACCCAAGGCCCAGAGGTTCAGTAACACATCACAAGATGCTGAGACACGTCTCAAATACTTGCCAGCTGAGTCCATCTGGAACATGAGTTCTGAGCAGAAAAGAGCAGGGAGGCGAGGGGAGGAGCCCTGGATGTGCTGGTCAGTGAGAGCTGACTCAGAGTATCTTCCAAGGCCAACCTGGGGTGATCTGGCTGAGTCTTGGACCAATCCCAAGTGCTGTGGAAGGTCATGAGAGTGGCAAGGCCGAACCTCAAGATCAGTTTCCCAAGCAGGGAGGAGAGGGTGACTCCAGCACCGCCTAGCCTCTCCCGTGCCATCCCTCTTGGTCTTACTCAAGCCAGGGAGGACTGTTTTCCCAGCATGGCCCCCTCGGAAATGTAGGAGGCAAAAGAAAGGAGCGCCATCAGGAATCCCTGGGGCAGTCTTGTTGCCACTCCTCTGAATCCTTTCAAAGGAAAAGAACTCATAAGCAAGGCCGTGAAATTGTTCCCACTTGTATAAGCAGAATTCTCACACTTGTGACTATTGAACTTGTGATGTGAAATTACGTGTTCTATGTCTGTCTTTCCCACCAGGCGGTAACTGTTACCAGGGAAGGGACCAGGCTGGTCTTGTTCACTCATGCCTAGGAGAGTGCCTGGTATACAGCTGATGCTCAACACATATGTGTGGGGTGATAAACTGCATGGACCCTGGTCTTCTAGTCTTTAGTTGAGGATTAGTGGGAACAAGACCTCTTCCCACCCTTCTCTACGGGACCAGCCTGCAGATACTCTTGCTCCCTCTCCCCAGTCTACCAGGGCCTCATTTTGTATTTGCAGAGCCAGCAATTAAAACTCTGCTAGGAACTTACTCAGAGCCAGAGCCCAGGTCATATGGCTCGGGCCACCGCATGGAGCCTGGGCCTCCCCTAGCCCCAGTTGCAGCTCAGGTGTCAGAGGCTGGGCTGGGGGTGGGGGCTGGACTGGGAGGGCAAGATTTCTAGGAATCACTGGGGGACTGAATTACTCAGATGAAGAATTTGAGAAGTTGGTTCAGCTTTTGAGAGGAAATGTCAGTAACCAGGGGAAAAACAACTGGGATGAAGGGCGAGCTCCCTGGCTATGAGAAAGTGTGCTGGCTCCGAGTCAAACTGGCTCTCGTCCAGATTTTTATTTCTGGTGTTTGGTGGTTACATAAAAAAAGCTTATAAACTTAACTCCAGTTAGAAAAAAATATAACTATTTTAAATATTGATCCTGGATAATCCCTTCAAACCTGTCAGGGAGACCACCCGGTGTGAAGGAAGGTGGGGGGCCCAGTAGGTGAAAACTGGGGGAGGGCTGGGACCAAGGAGGCTCTGGGGCTGGGAGATTTGGAATAGCACCTTCTCCACGCAGGGCGCCTGTTTTACTGGTTATCTGGCTGCTTCCTGTAGGATTCTACTGCCTCCGGCAGGGACTCCTAGCCTTTCTAGACTGCTCCCATGCTAACATTTGCATCTGACATTTGGTGACTCTTTCTCTCTAGGCAGAAATAATAGATAAGTGTGTATTTTTCAAGTGAAAATTAATGAAAATAATTTTTATCGGATTGATAAAAGCATGACAAATACCAAATAGAGGAATTAAAGAAGTATATGAACAGACAGTTCACTATAGGAAAACAAATGCCCAATGGATATTCGCAAAGATGTTCATCCCCAGAAGTCGTCAAAGAAATGCAATCAAAACAATGAGGGACTACTTTGTGTCTTTCAGACGGAAAAGGCTAGAAAGAAATAATATCGTTTGCCAGTTTTAAGTGTTGGAAAACTAGCGAGTCAATTGGAAGACCACTAGGCCTGAGGCCTCAGTCCGGTGACTGGTCACCATATTCTCATAAAAAGCATAGAGAGACAGAGTTCTTCCCAAATGCCTACAATAACCAGTTAGAAAATACAACGGGAAAAAGATTCCTTTCACAGTAGCAACAACAACAACAAAATTTTAAATGCCCAGGAATTAATATAACAGGAAATGAGGAACCTGGATGAAGAAAGCATTCTGCCTAACTGAGAGACAAGAGCATCAAAACAGCTATATGTCTAAAAATACCCAGACGGGTTAAAGATTTGAATGTAAAATAGGAAACTGTAAAAGTCCTAGAGGAAAAGCTAGGCAATTATGTAATTCTGAGATAGGGAAGACTTTCTGTGGATGACCCCAAAAGCGGAAACCATTCATGAAAAGCTGGATAAATATGCTCTACCAAAAATTTTTAAAAATATGTTGATGAACACCATAAACCAAACTAAAAGGCAAACAAACTTATAAGTACTAAGAAATTTTCTCAATGTTAACAGAAAATGTATTGCTGGCATTCCATTTTATTATGGAACATTCATTAACCTCTATTCTAAGGGAGCATTTTTGGGGAAAGTGTCAGTAAGACGCAGTTTAAGTTCTTAATTCACAACAGCAAATAATTCTGTGGGCCTTCTTTCAGTTCCTCAAAAACTACCAAAATCTTTTGGTCCTGACGTCCTCTGCACTTGCTGTTATCTTTGCTTAAAAAGTAAATATGTCCTTTCTTACCCCATGGGCAGCCATGTCTCGTTCTTCAGACTTGGGCATAAATGATGCCTTCTCATAGAGGTCTACTTTAACCACCAACATGTGCATTTTGTTTATAGCGTTTATCAAAACCACAGCTTGTAATTATAAACATATTTGTTCATTTGTGACTAGGCCTCCTCTGAAAGAGAGTAAGGCCATAAGGGCACTCAGGAAGACTCCTGCCTGTTTACAGGCATAGAGCAGTACTTACTAGAGTATAGTAAAGCTGGCACGGGTCAGCAGGTGACACTCATTTGTGGGACAATGAATAAGCACTCATCTGGTATTGGAAGGGGAAGAGAAAATGAAACAGAGGCCGGGCATGGTGGCTCACGCCTATAATCCCAGCATTTTGGGAGGCCGAGGTGGGCAGATCACCTGAGGATAAGTTTGAGACCAGCCTGACCAACATGGAGAAACACTGTCTCTATTAAAAATACCAGGTGTGGTGGCGTATGCCTGTAATCCCAGGAGGGGGAGGCTGAGGCAGGAGAATCACTTGAACCCAGGAGGTGGAGGTTGCAGTGAGCCAAGATTGCGGCATTGCACTCCAGCCTGGACAACAAGAGCGAAACTGTCTCAAAAAAAAAAAAAAAAGACAGAAAAGGAAAATGAAACAGAGCCCCTCCTATCCTGAAGGACTGGTTTCCTGAATGACTAGATAGATGAATAAATGAACAGAGTTGGATAAGCCCCTCATGACAGTATTCTGTAAGGGCTGTCTACCCATGTTTTGTCTCTCCCAAAGACCAGAACCTTTATCGAAATTCAACTTTATCTAACTTCAGTCAAATACAGACGCTCCTCAACTTATGATGGGACTATGTCCCAATAAACCCACTGTACATTTTAAAATATCATAAATTAAAGATAAGTTTAATACACCCGACCTGCTGAACATCATAGCTTAGCCTTGCCTACCTTAAACACAATCAGAACACGTGCATCAGCCTACAATTGGGCAAAATCATCTAGCACAGAGCCTATTTTATAGTAACATTATAACAAATAATTTTGAATCAAAATTCGAAGTATGGTTTTTGCTGAATGTATATTGCTTTTGTACCATCATAAAGTAGAAAATTCATAAGTTGGGGACTGTCAGTGTCTTGAATCCAACTGTCATTATCTAACTGAAACCCTATCCTTGTCAATACCCAAAGCCCAGCTCTAGAACACAGGGAATCACCAAAACGAGGAAGCTCAATTCAATAAAGAAATTATCAAAAAGGACGTTCACTTGTTCCTCATGTCTCTTGACATTCAAGGGAGTCTAATTTATAACCCCTACAGGACCTTTCCTATCCTCTCTTCTCTACCCCAATCCCCTGCCCACCCATAAGAATCTAGATCCAGCTAGATTTTTCTTTACTAATTTTCCCATCCCCTTCTCACCCAACACCCCCATTCCCAAACCCACCTCCAACACTGCGCCTTGTCCTTTCTTGCTCCCTGGCTATTCACTAGGACTAGACCCCTTTCTAAATGCTTTTCTGCCTCCCACCATCTGATCTGAGTCTCTTGTGTCTTCAGGACTTCAGATCCCAGTTGCCTTTACCAAAGTCCAGGAGTAAGTCTGCCAGAGACATTCTTAGGAAGATGGGGGTGGGAGTAAGATAAAAGTGACCTGGAAATTTTTGGAATCCCTTTGGTGGTTGGGTGTGGGGAAGGGGGAGAGAAGAGGCCACTCACTATCTCTCATCAGTAAAATGCCTACATCCCCAACCTCTTCTCTGACCCCTCTCCATTGCCTGCTCTGCCTGCTCCTGGGCTGCATCCTGACACTCAGCTGCTCCTGAGGTTATTTGTCCTGCTACACCCTCTACCACAGAGCACTGCCTCTCATGAGGCTCTAACACCTCCAGCTCTGAAGCCCATCATATCAGATGATATACCAACTAGCCCACCTTGTTATAGCCTGGTCTCACCCCTTCACCCCTCATTCCTTGTGGGTCCCTCTCACTTATTACTCCTGTGATAGGCTCTGGCTTTCTCATCCCCTCCATCTTCAAAGGTTGGAATGCTCTAGGGCTCAGTCTCTTTGACCCCTTCCATGCTTACTCCCTAGGTGATGTCTTCCCACCGTGTGGATGGTCTACACATCCATAGGCTAATAACCCCCACATTGATGTCTCTTGCCTGGACTCCCCTGAACTTCGGACTCATGTATCCAGTAGCCTATTCCTGTGTCTGTTCAAATGTCTAACAGACATCTCACTCTCAACAACAGAACTCTTGAATTTCCCCACAAACCTGCCTTCCTGATAGTTCTCCCCGTCTCAGTAAATCCACCTCCACTCCTCTAGTTGCTCAGCCCCAACACCTTAGCATCATCCCTGACTCCTCTTTCTCTTACATCCCACGTTCATCCTGTCAGCAAATCCTGTCATTTCAGAATCCATCCACTTCTCATCACTTTCACAGCAACCTCTCTTCTCCAAGCCACAGTCTCATTGTGCTTGGATTCATGTCACAGCCTCCATATTAGATACTCAGCCTCTCTCTCCCCAGTGTATTAAGTATTGCTTTGGCAAACAGCATGTCCCCTGGGCCCTCCTGCAGGATAGAACTGTTGGGTTTCCTAGCCCTACATGAGATAGCCACTCTTGTATGTCCACTACTCTGAGGCTTTTCATCCCTTCTTCCACTATCTGCCATAGAAGTTTTCATATTTCTACTTCACTTAATTAGGGCCATCCCTTTCTTTGAGCAGCAAGTTAGTATTCTTTCCCCAGGTGCATACCAGGGTGTTAAATCCTGCATCATAGGAGAATACTCCCATATCAATATACTCTCCATGGCAGGACACTCTAGGGTGGCTCATGATCCTACCTTCCAGTGTTCACATTCTTGTGTAATCCCCCTGTAGAGTGCAATACAGACACATGCTGAGTTATATATGGTTGCTCGTATGTGAGTAACATTTGTCTTGCTAGGAGCCTCTCTCTTGCTAGCTTTGAAGGAGCAAGATGCCATGTCATGAGTTGCCTTAAGGAGAGGGCCATGTGGCAAAGCACTGAAGGTGGCCTCTGGCAGACGGCCAGTAAGAAGCAGGCCTCCAGTCTGATAGTCTGCAAGGCCCCAAATCCTGCCAACAACTGTGTAAGCTTAGAAGTGGGTCCTTCTACACTTGAGCTTTCAGGTAAGATCTCAGCTCAAGCTGACACCTTGATTGCAGCCTTGCAGTGGACCCAGGAAATCTGTGCTGGAACTCTTGACCCAGAGAAACTATGAGAAAATAAATGTGTGTTCTTTTAACTCACAAAGTTTTTGGGGTACTATAATATAGAAATAGGTAATGAATACACTTTTTCTTATCCAACCTTGTGTTCTGTTCATGCCCCTGCCCTGATCAAGCAATCTTAGAATCTCGTTTCATACACATTGTCCCAGATTTGACCAATTCATACTGGCCAGGTCTAGAGCTCCTTTCTCTATTAGCAGGTCTGGCACTTCCCCAGCTGTGATATCTTGTGACTTGATCCTAGTTATTGGTTTTAGCAATTGACAGCTACATTTGCCAGAGGTGATGGGGTCCTCATAGCCAGCCTGCTAGTGAGCGATTCAATCCAAAAATCCCATTTTAGAGTCTGCATCCTAAGACCACTTCTTGTATCAACTGTCATAGCTCAGGTACACGGAGAAACAGATTGCAAGATTCTGAGACTTGCATGCAGGAGGTTTTTCGGGGAGCACTCTTGGGACAAACATCTTCAAGGAGCGAGAGAAGCAGGATTGAGCAAGGGAAAAAATTGACTTGCTCTGCAGTTGCAACAAAGATTTCAGCTGCTTCCGTAAGTTGCCATAGCACCCTAATGGCCGGTAGAGCTGTTCTGCTTTGAGGCAAGGGGGCTGGGACTTACAACCTTCTCATCATCCGGTTGTTGAAGGCAGGCTGCTCGCAGGGAAGGGGGCATGATCTTGGCAGACAAATCTTTACTGGGGGAAATTCCCAAGAGAAAGTCAGCCGAGAACAGTCAATCACCAACACTCTCAGCAGTGAGGGGGGTAAGTACCCGGAATCCTGAGCATATCCAGCACCCACTACATTCTCCCTAGTGGTCTTCCTCCACCTATTTCCACCCCATTTCACACTTCTTCAGCCACCACGCCCAGATACCAGCCTCTCTCACCTTCAGGAAAGACCTATTATTGGACCTGTGAAATCAGGCTGGGAGTGTCCCATCCCCAGGAGCTGGCAAAACAACAGGCTCCAAGGGCCTCGGTCCCATCCTCACCATCCCAGAGCAGCTTGAGCAATGGTCCTATGTGGCCCTACCATGTTCAGTGCAGAGAACACAGAAAAAGAAGCCACTGGGAAAGAAACAGGCCCTTTCCCTTCTGCTCAGTGGGCTTTACACTGCCAGGTCAGTATATGATTCACTTAATCATCACAGCAACTGTGAGCTGAAAATTGTTCTCTCTGCTTTCCCAGTGAAGAGTCTGGGCATCGGAGGGATTCAGTAAAGTGGGTGCCAGTCTCCCTGTAGAAACTGCTCTCTCTCAGTCTTCTTTGCAGCTTCTTCATCCTCACCCTAAGGACTGGAATCACTCGCTTACGAGGGAGTCTCACGCCACTCTATGGCTTTATGAACAATCTTTGTACTGATGATTCTACATTTATATCTTCAGCTCAGACTGCTCCCCGGAACTCCCAGCCTGGATATTCATTTGCCTTCTCAGCATCTTTTCTTGGATATCAAAGAATGAACTTGATAGTTCAAAATAGAATTCTTGATTTTCTCTGCCAAATCTCAACATGCCCATTCCTACAGCCTTAGCTTCCGTTCCTACTCAGAATGGTACTGTCATTCTTCCAGTTGCGCAGGACAAACACCTGGCATTGTCCTTGACATTGCTTTTTCTCTCATACCTCACATCCAATCTATTTGCACATATTGTCAGATTTTCCTTTGGATCTGACCCTTTCTTACCAACTCTGCTGCCACCACACTGGCCTAAACCACCGTCATCTCCCGTCAGTACTATTGCAAGAGCTACTTCCCTGGACTTCTGTCCTCAATTTCTTCTCTACATAGCAGCCAGAGTGATTAAAATGTTCATTTGGAGGGCCAAGGTGGGAGGATTGTTTGAGGCCAGGAGTTTGAGACCAGCCTAGGCAACATAGAAAGACGTCATCTTTACAAAACATTGAAAAATCAGCCAGGCACAGTGGCACACACCAGTAGTCCTAACTACTTGAGAGACTGAGGCCGGAGGGTCACTTGAGCCTAGGAGTTTGAGGTTGCAGTGAGCTATAATCATGCCACTGCACTCCAGCCTGGGAAACAAAGCAAGATCCTGTCTAAAAAATAAATAAATAAATGAAATGAAATATAAGATCATGTTCTTCTTCAATTCAACACTTTGCAGTAGCTTCCTATTTCATCCAGAATAAAATCCAAAGTCCTTGCCATGGCCTACAAGACTACCTGATCTGCCACCTCCCCAACCCTTCTGTCCTTATCTCTTATTTTCATCTCTTGCTCCTACATCTCACCCTTTCTTTATTTCACTTTAACCAATATGGCCTCATTGTCAATCCTCAATACCCCCAAAATGTTGCTCCTATCACAGACCATTGCAGTCCTTGTTTCCTCATAGAGACGTACATCACTCCCCACAAAACTCTTTCTTTTGGTCTGTGCTCTTATGTGCTCTGTTTGGGTGCCTCTCCCTGTGTCAAAGAGGTATTTATTACCAGCCTAGCTTAAAACAGATGCTGCCTTCACCCCGTCATTCTCTAACACTCTTATCCTGCTCTATTTTTCTGCATATTGTGTGCTTGTTTGATAGCCTCTCCACTTAGAATGTAAGCTCCATGAAGGCAAGTCTGCTGTTCACTGGTGGGTCTCCAGCATCTGGAACAGTATCGGGCACACACTGAGTGCTCAATCAGTGTTTGTTGCAATAATAAGTGAATGAATGAGTAAACTGCCCATGGCAGAGACATGGCCTGGCAGGTTTCTTGCGAGGTTCTTGGAAAATGTTCTGTGGAAGCTCAAAGAGCAGCAGGTAACAGCAGAAACTTGTATACTGGCTGCCTCTTTTTTTTCAGTCTAGGGATTCCTCATCCTGTATTTGTTGTTGTCTTATCATCTCATTCAAAATAGAGTTCTAAAACCTCATGGCTTCTACCCAGACCAACAGGGTTTATGACATGGCACAACTGAACCCCTTCTTCCTAATCCATTTCCCAAACACACATCCACATCCACATCTAATCTACACCCACACTTAGCTTTAGCAAACAAATCTTCACAGAACACATGAAGCTAACCAAATATATAAAAGTATATATTTACAAAAAGATTTTAGGAGATGTTTATTCATTTCACAGTAGGATCCTTTGCTTTGGAAAAGGATTCACCACAGGAATCCTTTACATAACTAGTTCACCAAATCATTTCAAAATAGGACGTGGCTTCAAGAATCTCTCCTAGAATAAAAGAAAGAAGACTGTATTTACTAAATACCCATAAGTTCCCATCACTGGGCCTATACTATTGGCTATTACTTTATTTAATCCTGGTACTCTGTGACTTAGTGAGTTATACCGAGGGTCTATCTCATTATTACATCCATTTAGTTGTATCTTTTGAGTTTCTTTGAACTTCACTAATGATTATATTTTATCCAAGGAATAATATAAAAATACATAGCATGCTGGGGTCATGTAGTTTTGGAACAAATAGATTTTATACATCTCAAAAATACTTAAGAAGGCAACTTCCATTTCTAACCATTATGGAATAACTAGAAACAGACTAGTCTTCCTGTTGTAAACAACTCTTAAACTGGAAAAAATGTATGAAATAATTGTTTTCGGACTTTAGACAGGATTAAGATTCCTGAGAGGAGGAAAACAAATGAGATGAACTTGTCAATTGCCCTGGCTTTTTGTCTGGAGCACTTTGCCCACCTCCTCCTTGTACCACAGTGGGCAAAGTGCTTCAGATAGTAGATGGTCCTCTTGCTGATAGTAGATGCTGATAGTAGTGCTCAGATAGTAGATTGTCCTCTTGCTGACAGTAGATGCTGATAGTAGTGCTCAGATACTAGAGGGTCCTCTTGCTGAGCCAAGATGGTAGACATCAGAACTCAGCACTACTGAAATGGTTGGAACTTGTGGGCAAGGCACTGGAGAGAAGGGAACTTGGCAGAGAAAGGACTCTACACATCTACACATCTGCTTAGAGGTCCCCATGAGTCTTTACCTGAATATTAAGCTGTACTTGTATGGGGCAAGACTCCATGAGCTGGGGCAAAGAATAACTACCAGGGAAAAAAACAACTACTGGAGTGATGTGAACTAAACAACTACTAAAACTCACACAGCCCTAGGAGACATTAAAGTTTTGACGAGCCAGATGGAGAGATCTCACTGAACACTCCAAGCAGTCAGTAGAGACCCCAGGAAGGCCACATCTTAGGACAGGGCTAATTTAACCTTATAGAAAAGGCTACTCTAGTAAAGACTATTCTAACAAGGCTTAAAAATAGCTCTTGTTTAATTATTTATTTAGAGAGGGTAAAAGAAGGGAAAAGGAGAGGAGAGGGATAGGGGGCAAAATGTAAAATCCAAGTTGATCCATAAGTAAATTAACTACCAACTAAAACAAAACTCAACATAATTAAAGACAACAAAATCCAGAATTCAACAATGTAGGACTGACAATGCCCAGCATCTAATCAAAGATTACTAAACATCTGAAGAAGCAGAAAAAAGTGAGAAGAAATATCAGCCAACAGAAATAAATGCTCCTGTTTTCCTTGCAACATGGTACAGTATTTTCTTTTCAGAGTTAGAACTCTGATTCAATAAGAAGGTAAATGATATTCTGGTTATTTTGTTTAAAAGGCAGAAAAGGATATAATATTTTTTAGGATTTATGTTCCAAATAGAATAAATAGAAACTTGGGGTAAGTTTCACCTCTTTGACAGTAACTCTTGAATCATATGAATAATTTACAATTTCATATTATTATCACACTGTAAGTGGCCATGGAGATCATCTATTCCCTCATTTGAGAGATGAGAAAACCAAAGCCCAGTGACTTGTTATAGTAAGAAGCAGGTTGGTAATCACTGAGCCAGATTAATTCTAATAAGCCTATGCTTTTTCCATGCTGCTTCTAGAGCCACCTTGTTAATTTTTAAATTCTACAGTATTTTTTGCATATCTGCTAAGGAGGGCACCATTCCAAGCACTAGACATAGAGCCATGAGCAAGTTGGATATGACCCCTCTTCGTGGAGCTCACATTCCAGGGCAAAAGGCATGCAATAGGCAAGAAAACAAACGTATATAAATTCTAGATTGGGAGAAGTACTCAGAAGAAAATAAAGACCAAAAAATGGGATAGAGAATGACTAGGGGGTGAGAGAGGTACCTAATTTGGTTTGTGTGGTGAAAGAAGGCTTCTTTGAGAAGGTGACATCTGCCCCGAGGCCTCAGTGATAAAAAAAGAGCCAGCCATATGAAAATCCACAGGAAAATAATTCCAAGATGAGGGATAGCAAGTACAAAGTCTCTAAGGTGGGAATGAGTTTGGCATTACCATGGTAACAAGGAATGGAGAGGGGAATAGTGATGAAGAGTCAGGGATTGCAGACTTGCATCCTGAACCTGTTGCTAATTTTCTATGTTGTTTAGTTAAGTCTAGGTGATGACTAGGCCCTGTTAGGCTCTGACATATTATGGTTTTCTAATTTATGGAGCATATTTAATGTGACAATAAGAGGTACCATGCAGAGAATAAAGAAACAAGGTAATATCCTAGCTATGGTGCAAAAGAATGGGCTTTGAAATCAGCTTCACTCATTTGGATCCATGTATATTAACCATGTATTTTTGGATACCTTTTTTAAGGGCTTATTAGAGTCTTGGCTTCTTTATTGATAAAAATAGACATAATACTAAGTAGCTCAGACTGACCAGGAAAATTAACTGAGATGTGTAATAAAACCAAGCCCAGGCCAGGCGCAGTGGCTCATGCCTATAATCCCAGCACTTTGGAAGGCCCAGGTGGGTGGATCATGAGGTCAGGAGTTCGAGACCAGTCTGGCCAACATAGTGGAACCCCATCTCTACTAAAAATACAAATTAGCTGGGTGTGGTGGTGTGCACCTGTAATCCCAGCTACTCAGGAGGCTTGGGTAGGAAAATTGTTTGAACCCAGGAGGCAGAGGTTGCAGTGAGCTGAGATCGTGCCATTGCACTCCAGCCTGGGCAACAGTGCGCCTCCATCTCAAAAAGACAAAAACGTGAAAAAACAAGCCCAATGTGTTTGGCACATATTAGCAGCTCAACAAATGTTATTTTAAATTTTCTTTCTGGGGAACATGACTGATGATACTTACTGTAAAGGCATGTGAAAATGTCTAAGGAGAGGATGAAAGGGTTCATTAATCACAGATCTATGTGACATATCTACTAAGTGCCAGGCGCTGTTTTAAGTGCTGGGGATGGACTGCTGAGCATGACACGCCTTGTTTCTTTTCGAGCTTGCATTCTGGATAGGGAGAGACAAACAATGTACAAACTAAAACAATTAAGAAAAAGATTATCAAGAAATAAGTGCCATGCAAAGAATTAAAACTGAATGATGTAATGGAGGGAAGCTGGGTGTCTACCATAGACTGGGTGATGGGGAAAACCTTTCTCATGTGATACTTAAGCTGAGATCTCAAAAGTAAGGAGGAACCAGCTGTGGGATGATCTGGGGAGTAGCATTCCAGGCAAAGAAATTGTAAATGTGAAGGTGTTAAGGCAACAACGACATCATAGAACATCATGGCTGGAGCATAACAGGGAGGCTGGAGAGTCGTATGGGCTGAGGTCAGAGATGAGGAGGAGTCAGATCCCTTAGGACTTTGAGTGCCAATATAATCACAGACAAAGGGCTAATCTTTGTCATAATATACAAAGAATTCCTAGAAATTGAGAAGATAAGGGACAGCAACCCAATAGAAAAACAGGCAAAGGATAGAACACACAGTTCACAGCATGAGAACAGCAGATAATCCTTAGACATAGAAAAAGATGCACAACTTCATTCATGATAAGAAAAATGCAAATTAAAATTACTTTGAGATATAATTTTTCATTCATCAAATTGGCAAAAATACCAAAGTTGGATAATGCACTCAGTTGTTACAGCTGGTGGGAAAACAGGTATTGTTGATAGTAGTTTTAAACGGTGCAACTTCAATGGGATACAAGTTGGTAATATCTATTAGAAATAGAAATGTACTTACTCTTTGGCCTGGCAGTCCTACTTCTGGGACTTTTTCCTTGAGATACACCTGCACACAAACCAAAGAACCTTCATATGAGGCTACTCATTGCAGTGTGGTTTTTAATAGCAAGAGATGGAAATAAGTCAAGTGTGCATTGAAAGGGTTAGGTTAAATAAATTATGGCATACCCCCAAAGTAGAATCCTATATGGCTGTAGAAAAGAAATGAGGTACTGCTTTATATTCTGATATGAAACAAAATATGTGAAGTTAGACAAGCAAAATGCAGAACAATATGTATTAATATGTTTCCACTGTGTAATAAAGGGGGAGAGAGGAGATTCTTATTTGCTCACATCAGCTTTAAGAAGCATGACAAGCTAGTGAAAGTGACTACCTACAGGGGAGCAGAAGGGTACACACGGGAGTAGGAGCCAGATTTATAAAAGTATACTATTTTTTTTTTTTCTGAGACAGCGTCTTGCTCTGTTGCCCAGGTTGGAGTACAGTGGTGCAATCTCGGCTCACTGCAACCTCCGCCTCCTGGGTTCAAGTGATTCTCCTCCTCCCAAGTAGCTGGGATTATAGGTGCCCACCACCACGCCCAGCTAATTTTTGTATTTTTTTTTTTTTTTTTAAGTAGAGACAGGGTTTCACCATGTTGGCCAGGCTGATCTTGAACTCCTGACCTCAGGTGATGTACTGGCCTCAGCCTCCCAAAGTGCTGGGATTGCAGGCGTGAACCACCATGCCCAGCCTAGAAAAAGTATACTTTCTAATATCATTTGAATTTTTGAATTATGTGAATTGTACTTTTATTCAAAACTTTAAAAATATTAAAGACAGAAATGAATAAACAAGAAAACCTACAGATTGAGCTAAGAACAAATAAAGTCCTTGATAAATAGTTTGGAATTGGCTGGGCACAGTGGCTTATGCCTGTAATTCCAGCACTTCAGAAGGCCCAGGAACAGTAGAATCACTTTAGCCCAGGAGTTCAAGACCAGCTTGGGCAACCCAACGAATTCTTCTCTTGTAAAAAAGAAGAATTTGGGATTTATTCTGTGTGTGATGGGAAGACATTATGGAGTTTTAAACAGGGGATTGACACGATCTAATGTCTTTCCAGCAGCCACATGAGGAATAATTATAGTGAGACAAGGCGGCCGCAGGGAGTCCACTGGATGTGCTGGTTTTTGTTGGAGGTAAGGATGGCATGGACTCAGGTGGTGGTGGTGCAGATGAAGACGCAGATATGTTTGGACGTCAACAGGACTCACTGATGGATTGGCCGTGGGAGGTGAAAGAAAAATAAGTTTTGTGTCTTGAGCCACGAGGTGGCATGGTGCTACCAGAGCCCAGAGGGTGATAAAATAACAGCTGGGGCAGTTCATAAGGCTTTATGGAAAAAGTTGCCTGTTAGCAGAGCTGTGAAGGACTCTAGGATTTGAGGAGGTGATCAGAAGGTCTTGCAGATGGAGAGGAAGGAATGGAGCAGGCAGGGCCAGGGGCCAAGAGGCAGGGGGAGGGCTCTGCTCTATGGACTGCTTGGGTGTCTGCTCACAGTTGTTTCAGTTTTTCTCCATTGCAGCTCAGCTCAGACCCAGGGCCATGAAACGACTTGAAACCAAATCCTCTATTTCCCATCATATGCTTCTTTTAATTGCTTCCCACACTTTCTGTGACCGTTTTCTTGCAGTAACTAGAGTTTCTATCACATGCATTGGCATTCTGAGAAATACACTAAAAGGGGAAAAAATCAACCAGTCAAAATGAGGACTGTCTGGCTGACTGGGTTAAAGATTTGTTGCTTTTTCCTTTGCTGGTGCAGTAACGTAATGACCTTCCCTTGGCTCACTCACTGGGGTGGAAAGGTAAAGAGTGGTGGATTTCCCCAGAGTGCAGGTTGGATGCTCCTCCAGGTGCTTCCACTTTTAAGGCTGACTGGGGCGCTAAGAAACTTTTTATTTTCACCTCTTCTCTCCACTCAGGAATAAGATTTGATAACTAGACTCCTCAATGGAAATCTCTTCTGCAGTTGCTGTACTTATCAAAAAGTGGTGCTCCAGAAGTTTGTGTTTCAGATGAAGATTCTTGAAACTCTAGTTTCCACTTTTGGGGTAGGCTGTACAGTATTGGATTTAAATAACCAAAAATTGTGGCTCATGCCTGTAATCCCAGCATTTTGGGAGGCTGAGGCAGGTGGATCACTTGAGGCTAGGAGTTCAAGAACAGCCTGGCCAACATGGAGAAACCATAAAAATGGCATTTGGTAACATTTCTTCACTTTACAGAATTATAACATTCACAAGTGGCTAGAAGAAACCAACACTTTATAAATGATGTTTGATTAGGAAATATTAATTTTTCCATAAACATGGGGAGGCAGGAAGAGGAGGAATGGCAGCAAATTATCAAGAATATTGTGTGGAACCATGAAAAGTTTGGAATAGACCTAACATTGATATGCTTTTTATATACAAGACAACCTTTTCTCTCTCTCTCTTTTGTATTTTGTAAAAATACAAAAATTAGCGAGGCATGGTGGCAGGTCCCAGCTACTTGAGGGGCTGAGGAAGGAGAATCACTGGGAAAGTCAAGGCTGCAATGAGCTGAAATCTTGCCATTGCACTCCAGCCTGGGCGACAGAGCAAGACCCTGTCTCACCAAAAAAAAAAAAAAAAAAAAAAAAAAAAATTAATTTTATCCCTTCCTAAACCACCCTGCACCAAACAGAATCCATTTGAATTTCCCATTTAAAAATTAAGCATTATTT
>CAUYLG010073063.1:0-21447 GCA_963573385.1 Cacajao melanocephalus
CTGGGCAATAGAACAAGAATCTCGTTCTCTCTCCCTCTTTCTCTTCCTCTTTCATTCTCTCTTACATTCTTTTTTTTCTTTCTTTCACTCTCACTTTCTTTCCTCTCTTTTTCTTTCTTTCAAAAAAAAAAAAAAAAAAGAAAAGGTCAATACAGTGAGAAAGAACAAGCCTCAGATTCTTGATTCCTAGTCTGTGCACCTCCCTGACTACACTTGCTATTATTCTTCATTTCTCCAAGGACTGAAGATTGTTCTCAGTATCTGAGAAGATTGTTCTCAGTACAGCCTTAGAAAACCCCATTCCCTAGGCCTGCTGATAAATCAATATTCAGGGAGTTTTAAAGACTTCTCTAAGGGCCAACAAGCACCTAGTACAATTATTTTCTATTCAAATTTTCATCCCTATTCCAGCCAAGTCCCAATGCCCCATCTTTGGACACTGTCCCATCTGGAAGATCCTGCTCTGCCTCAGATGCAAGTCATCTCACTGGATCTTAGCTCACTTTTCCTACACTGTTTACATGATCTGTTCCACATGTCTCTGGATTCCAGGCTGCCATTGGCCCTCCACTATGTGTCCCAGTGCTGGCACTCTGCCCTATTCTGACCTAGGTCATCTCTCAGATGGCTGACTCAGTCTTAATCATGGTGTTTCACCAGCTATCTGCCTCCAGAGCTATCTCTGGCTTGCTCTGATTTTAGGCCAGCCCCCGTCTCATACCAGGGCATGTTTGGCTTTGGGGATGGCTGGGTCAGGTGCAAGTCTGAAGCACGAGAAACCCAGAGAAGGTCAACATTGTCTATAGTGACTTAGAATACAACTTACAATACCGTCACCAATAACATCCTCTTCCATTCAGTACTTTTCAATTTACAAAGCACATTTATGCTCACTATCTCATTTGCTCCTCCAAAAATTTTGGAAGGTAGACTTAAGTAGCTCTGTTTAAGTGGTGAGTAATTGGACCTAGAGAAATTGAGTAACTTGGGTAGGGTCACACAATTTTTTTTGAAAAAGTAAAATTGATGGTGAGGTGCAGTAGCTCATGCCTGTAATTCCAGCACTTTGGGAGGCCAAGGCAGGAGGATCGCGTGAGCCTGGGAGTTCAGACCACCCTGGGCAATATAGTGAGACCTTATCTCTACTAAAAAATAAAAAATTAGCTCGGCTTGGTAGCAAGTACCTGTGGTTTCAGCTACTTAGGAGGCTGAGGAAAGAGGATTGCTTGAGCCCAATAAGTTGAAATTGCAGTGAGCCATGATGGCACCACTGCACTCTAGCCTGGGCAAAAGAGCAAGACTCTGTCTCAAAAAAAATAAAAAATTAAAATGGAAAAAGGTAGAATTGAAAACCAGGTCTGTCTGACCTGAAGTCCATTTTCTTCCAGCTGTGCCACAGCTGGGATATCAGAGGGTTATTAGATCTGGAGCAAGTTGAAAGCAAAACTCAAGCTAGTTTGGGAGAGTGACAAGATCTCAGGAGACAAGAGGGCTGAGGCTGGAAGCCCAGTCATTCTAAGGCACAGCACTGTGACAGAGCACACCTTTGGCCTTCCCACTTTCATAGCCTTTAGTTGCATAAGAAGCATTGGGAACCTCAGCTAGAGGGGCTTTTATCTCGGTTTCCTTTCCTTTCCTTTCTTTTCTTCATTCCTTCTTTTTCTTTCTTTTTTTTTTTTTTTGATGGAGTCTTGCTCTCTTGCCCAGGCTGGAGTGCAGTGGCGTGATCTTGGCTCACTGCAACCTTCACCTCCTGGGTTCAAGCAATTCTCTGCCTCAGCTTCCCAAGTAGCTGGGATTACAGGTACCCACCATCATGCCTGGCTAATTTTTGTATTTTTAGTAGAGACGGGGTTTCACCATCGTGGCCAGGCTGGTCTTGAACTCCTGACCTCATGATTCACCCTCCTCGGCCTCCCAAAGTGCTGAGATTACAGGCGCGAGCCACCATGCCCAGACCCTTTTATCTCCATTCCTTCATTTCTCATCACATCTCCCAGGAGGTGACATTGTGTTACAGAGATGAGCATGGGCTTTAAAACTAATCAGATCTGAGTTTAAATCTTTATTTTACTACCAAGAGATCTTGGGCAAGTTACTCAGCACCCCTGAGCTTCTGTTTCTTTATCTGCAGAAATGAAATAAATACATTTGCCTTGCTGGTGGGTTGTGAAAATTAAATTAAATAATGATGCATTGTTATCAGGAATACTTGGGGAGTAATGACCCACAAAGGGGTTTAACTTCTAGGCCAGAGAAACCCAATGTCCTTCCCATGGGAGATTAGCCCAGGCCTCAGCTGTGTCTCGTCTTCTCTGGGCTCCATTTATTTTCTGGAGCCTCTTCTGCTGCAAGCTAAATAGTTCCTCCCCCTCACTGGAGTCTATGCTGCTTCCTCTGGCTACAGACTCTATAATGCTCCCTGCTTAGCAGTTGCTTAGCCAAGCTGGGCCAATTAAGCTGCATTCCTCTAATTGTTTTGGTGGCTTTTCTGGGAACTCCCTCCAATTTGTCTACAAATCAGTTCTAAATTTAGACCCACCCACCAAATCTTGGAGCTCTGAGATTTTCACTGCTCTAGCCAACTGTGAGGCTCTTCTACCTTCAGTGATTGAGTTTGGGGGTGGTTCTCCTCCTCTCTCTCTTCTCTCCTCCTTCCTCTATCAATATGGAGGCATGAAATGACTTTGTGACATGATTTATTTTGTTTGTAGAGTGCAGGTCCATATTCAGTTACCAAATGGTTATTCTTATTTAAACTGCCAGGAAAGTGATGGTAGAGAATTAAAGGTGGGATTAATTTAAATGCACAAATTATTTTTACATTCCAAAACTGCACAGAGAAAACAAACCAACTTTGACATAGCAGGGGAGAGGAGGTAAGAGGGTGGGAGCAAGAATAAAGTGATTAGCTGTCTGTGTTTTTATGCCTGCTCCCTGCACTTTTTCTACCTTCCCAGTTTGAATTCCCTGAAGTATCAGCCCCCAGCGTTGCTGTATCTAACACAAAGGACTTGCAGTCTCTTTGTCAGGCAAGTAGGACCCTCCCAACCCCCAGAAGACAGATTTCAAAGATTCCTACTCTCCCTCCTTTTTTTTTTCTCCCTCCTCCTTCCTTTTCCTTCATCCTCTTCTCCTCTCTTCCTCCTCCTCCATGTCAATATCAAATTCATTGCCACCAGCCATCTTTTATACTAAGAGCGTGGCTTATGCTCTTGAAAGCCTTTTCATAAACACAGTCTCATTTGAATTGTACAATAGTCCTGGGCAGGGTCAGGGCAGGTTTATGAGACTCCATGTGACAGACGAGAAAAGAGCGCTCCAGAGAGGTTGAGCAACTTGCACAAAGTCAAACAGCTCATGGATGAGCTCTCAGAAAGACCCAGGACTTCTGGCTTCAGTCTTGGTCACAGTTGGTGCTCTACAAACATTTGTCAGATGACAGAATTCTGATCTCACTGCTGGCTAACGGATCAGATCATCACAGCCAAAGGCTTCATGACAGGCTGGCAGAGAAGCCAGAATCTTCTGTTGTCTCAGAGCTTCATTCCCATCAACCCAGCGGACACCTGTTGACTGTCCCCAGGAAACCACTGCAGACCTGTCTCTTTGTTGTCAGGAGAGTCCCCACGGACACCTCACGAGTCTTTGAGGATGCCCACAGGGGCCCTGCAGGGAAGGAGACATGATGGCTGGCTGGAAGAAATGCCTCCACAGGTGGCAGAGAGTTTTTTCACCTACAGTAGACTCTAAGTCTGTCTCTCCTAGGACTCCAAAGGCATGTTAGCACATAAATTTAAATCTAACAGCAAGTGCTTGGTTCTAACAATTTTTTGAATGCGCAGGGCATGCAGAGCTGACAATCCTGCCTCCCTGTATGGATCACATGTCCCTGCTCTTTAAAATGGGCCTCTCACTTCTACATACATGACTTGGCTTTTTTTTTTTTCCCCTATAAGAATCAGGTGAAATAATGAGTTTAAACAAGTTAACAAAATAGAAAGTTCTGTACAAAACAGACAATCATTCTATATAAATTACTCCTTTGTTGCTGTGATTACAATAATCCTAGTGGTAAAGTTGACCTTAATCATGGATGGAATCCGAGATGGAAGAGTCTTTAGTGTCATGTTTCCCAACCCCTGAGATTATGGGTGAGAGTGTAGGGCTGTTGAGCCCCACAGGGTCGTGGGGTGTCCCTTATGTTGTGCTGAGGTGCAGGATCTGAGAAGTAGAGACAGGACACTGAAGAACTGGTGAAGAGCATCTGGACTCAGAGGGCCATGCTACCTGTGAGCGGAGATCAGCAGGGGCCCCAAATGCCCAGAAGCATCTGTTTATTAGGTACAAGCAGGGGGCAGGGTCATGAGTGAGGTCATCATCTATAGGCTTAGTAATAGGGCTTACATAATCAAGTGGGTCACAGCGAGGGGGCCACCCCATTATGTCACCTGGGCAGAGAGGTGGGCCGTGCGCAGTAGGGGGCTGTGCCGTGCACAGTAGAGGGTCGTGTACAGAAAAGAGGTCCATCCCCATTAGGTCACCAAGGCAAGAAGGTGGGCTGTGTGCAACAAGTGTTGTGCGCAACGCTTCTTATCTGGGGGCTGGAGACTTCAAAGGATTTCTAATAGAAGGATACTGTAAGCCAGTGCAGTGGGAGCTGACAGACTTGTGCTCTTCTCTTAAGATATTTATGGGAGGATGATTTGAGCTAGCACAGAAGTGAGAAAAGACTTGACAGGGTGTACAGCTGCCGTGACTGGTCACACCAGAGGGGTTCTTCTCCCTCAGTTATTTCCAGGATCTCAGGCCTGAGGCCTGCTGTCCACAGGAACTGGATGCCAGGTACTACAACTCCTTTATCAGGAGAAGAGACTCTTCCTCTAAGCCTGCCATACAGCGTATGCCCTTTCAGGCAGGGACGCCACCGCCTGGATCTTTGGTTCTTGTCCTGGTCTGGCTGTCTTCCCATGTACTGCTTCTGTTCTGTGACTGCGCTAGGCATTCCTCCTACTACAAACTACTATACGGTTATATGGAAGGATTATATAAATCAGCACTAAATGTGTCAGTACAGCTCTGACTACAATACCTATATGATTATATAGAAAGATTATATGGGACTAAGTATGATTATATATATAAGCTAGATATAGTAAGCAGTGAGTTATGCTTCAGGCATTAACTGTGCCTAGGGTCTGCACAGTTCTCCTACCTCAGTGCCCATGGTGGGTGTTACCCATATGAAAGCATGAAGATCCAGACAGAAATGGGGCTGCCTGAGGCCTTAGGGGCCCAACCTCCACCCTTGGTGCCCAGGATGCAGGACATGGAGTCAACAGAGATTATTCTTCAGCTTTAAGACTTCATATTTTCTCTGCTAGTTTTTGGACCTACTAGAGACCAGTAACTCCTTCTTCTCAATTTTTCCCTTTTATAGTGGGAATATCTATCCTGTAGCTGTCCCATCACTGTACTTTGGAAGTGTAGAACTTGATAATTTCACAGGCTCACAGCTTGTCTCAAAGCTTCTCTTTAAAGTCACAGAGAATAATTTATCTCAGGACAAATCCTTGAGTCTCACTCATGTCTGATTTAGATAAGACTTTGGAGTTTGGACTTTTGAGTTGATCCTGGAACAAGTTAAGACTTTTGGGACTCTTGGGATAGAATGAAAGTAAATTCCATATGAGAAGAACATGAATTTTTGGAGCCAGAAACAGAATGCTATGCTCTGAATGTGTCCCCCAAAGTTCATGTGTTGGAAACCTAATCCTTAATGCAACAGTGTTGAGAGGTGGGACTTTAAAGAGGTGATTAGGTCATGAGGACTGTTGCCCTTATGAATAAATTAATGTCATTATCCCAGGAGCAGGCTCCTGATACAAGAATGGGTTTAGCCCCCTTCCCTCTCTCTCTCATCCATGTGATACCTTCTACCATGTTATGACACAGCAAGAAGGCCCTCACCAGATGTGGCCCCTCAATCTTGGACTTTCCAGCATCCGGAACCATGAGCCAATAAAATTTCTGTTCATTATGAATTACCCAGTCTGTGGTGTCCTGTTATAGCAGCACAAAATAAAGGGATACAGGCCCCCCAACCCGTTCATAAGACAGGGCCCTCCATGAGCTGCATCACCCACAAAAGACCTCTCTGATATCACTTCTTCCCATGCCCTTCCCCTGTCCTTGCTCACTGGCTCCAGCCACATAAGCCTCTGCTGTCTCAGGACCTTTGCATGGACTGGTCCTGGTGCCTGGGTACGGGATCCACTTGACTCATTGCTATAGCCCTGGGAATAGGGCTTAATAAGGGTTCAGGAAATAGCTGTTGAATGAAGTTTACCTCTTTCCCTCATCGTGCTTTCTACCTTGTACCTTTCCTCAGTGTTTTATTCTCCAGAGCCCACCCTAGAATCCTCGCAGGGGCTCTAAAAGGAAGGCCTGAGCCCTTTCCCAACATCTCTTACTTTTGCAGAGAGGAAGCTGGAGGACAGAGTGTGAACATTTTCAAAATCCCATGTCAGTCTTCCTAGCTCTACATTTTCCCACAACTTCCAGACGCCCCATCTTCCTCCGGGTGCCATGCTTTTCTCAGCCCTCCAGGTAAGAATGAAGTCATTGTTGTTATTCGCTGTGACTGGCTGTCATGGCAACAGGGCCAACACACAACCACAGAGCCCCTGGTTAGTGTGCACCAGGGGTTTAGCAAGGTGGCAGTAGTGGTGGTGGGAGTGGTAGGGTGTTGGCCTGCTTGTCTGGGTTTTCCCACAGAGGAAGCATCTGGGGAGAGAGCCTGAGTGGGCTCCAGGACCGTGGCATGTGCTTACACACTGCTTCGAAGGAGCATGATCCCAAAACAAAGGCACTGCAGAGAAGCTTGTACAGAGGCCAGTTAGTTGCAGCCCCTGGGGAAAGTTGCTTTTTGGATCACGGCCTAATAGGTTCTCTTCTTCTGCCTGGGACTTGGCTGATCGATCTGGCCCAGCACTCAGAAGAGAAGACAGGGAGAAATGGACAAGAGAGAAAGAAATGCATTAAAAAGTGAGGAAATGAGGCCACTCACCTGTCTAAATGCAGATGTGGGCCCTGGTTAACTGCTGGGTTAGGTCAGAAAAGGAGAAGTCAAAACTGGATTCTAGATCCTTCCCCTGAGATAAAGGACTGACCTATCTATATGGTTAAAGTTAAAGCAGTGTTAGCTGTTATAGAAGATAAACTCCGGATTTCAGTGATTTAACCCAATGGAAGTTCATTCCCCACACTACACAAAGTCTAATTAGCATTATTGAAGCCAGAAGGAGTGGAAGAGTGCTCAGGGCCCCAGGCTGATCATGAGTCTGCCAAAATCAGGTGGTTTCCAAGGTTGTCTTGGACTTTGGCATCCAGCAGACAGACTGTGAGGAAAAGTAGAGGGTCACTTGGGAGGTTTTCAGGGCAGGTCCGGGAGTGGGCTACCTCACTCTGCCTACTTCCCATTGGCTAGAACTGTCACGTGGCCCTACCTAGCTGCAAGGGGGCCTGGGAAATGTAGTCTAGTTGCCTGGTCAGAGTCTCTGCTGCAGGCTGAAAGGGAGCCTGGCCCTGGAGGCAGAATGCAGTGTCAAGGAAATGGACCAGAGGTGGACATTGCCCACAGCCAGACAGGAAGGGGCTCCCAGGCATGCAAAAAATATCTATCACAAAAACGTTCAGAATTAGAATCCAGATTGGCCTGACTCCAAAACCTTTGGTTATTTGTATTCCTCCTGTAGGAATTTCCTGGGTTCTGTTGAAAGGAGGAGAGAAGGCAGGGAAGAGGTGGAGCAGACATGGAGAGCAGGTGGTGATAAAGTGTGTGTCAGCCTCGTCTAGCTCCTTGGGTGCCCTGTGAGCTTTGTCCCATGTTTGGTGCCCATGTGGGTTTCCGCTGGAGACTACCTTACCATTCTCTTTGAAGCTAGGAGAGAACTCAGGTTAATGTGCACAGCAGTGACATAGCAAACAGGTGGGAAGCAGAGGGATGGAACACAAATGACAGCACAGCAGAATACAGGAACTCTTGGTCCAAACTGACAGGCCATTCTACCTGAGGGGTGGAGTGAATTGGGGGTCCTCAGAGAAAGAGGCAAAGGGGGTGGATTTTTGGCCTGGAGGTAGCTGGATTAAGAGTAGGCCGGGAGAGCCAGGTAGATGGGCACAGGAAAGGCTGCTAAAAGGAGAGGATGGAGGGGTCTCAGGATGGAAGGGAGGCCCGTATCAGACTCACCTAAGCCTTTGCTATCAGGCTTTTCAGAGGTGGGGCTCTAGTGTGAAAAAGCTCCCCACTAAAGCTCATTCTTTCCATGAAGAGGTATTATTCCATGGTATAATGAGGCTCAGAAAGAGGAATCATGACTTTTCCAGTCACACAGCTAGTTAGAATCAGACCCCAGCCTAGAACTTTCATCTCATGTCTCTACACACACATATTCTTTCATTCTCTCTCTTTCTCTCTCTCTCAAGTCCTGAGGAACCCAGGTAGACTTAGAATCTCCAGCAGAAATCCTGACATTCTGACAGTTGGAGGCTGATTTAGCTGCATGTTCGCATAATTGAGTCAGTAACTTGCACAGATCTAATCCATATTTATCATCTCACATTGAGCAACTGATACCTTCTGTGTCTGCCGGCACGGCAAGAGCCTTGGCTGCAGGTTGCAGTGCAGAAGTGGGTCTCTGCTGCAGGGGGAGCCCTGGAGGGAAGACCTGTCTCATCTTTGAGAATGACAGTGCTGTCCCTGAGTAGCTCCTGCACAAGGTCTGTTTAAAAACCCACAGTGATATGCAAAAAGAGGGTAGGAGAGAAGTTCCCTGATCTAAATTATATAAATTCTGAATTATAGAGAACTTTTAAAGATAGTAGTTTTTATCACTTTCAAGGCATTCAGGAACCAAATGGATAGATAGGAAGAAAAGCTCAATTAGAGGCACACTGAGGACCACTTTAATGAATAGAAAAGAAAGTTCTGTGTAATTTACATGCTTTGTGCTGCTAAACTGGTATTCCATGTATTGAAGGCTACCTTTTTTAAAAAATGAAATATAAAATTATGGGGTGGCAAGAATGTATACTGTTGCTCTGCATGGAGAGCTCTGATTTGCATATAGTAATAAAGCAGTGGCCTAGACCAGACCCTAAACGGCACTAACCAAGGAGATTCTAGATCCTGCTGCAAACCTAAGACACAGCATGTCCTGGCTCAGGCCCCCAACCTCGGCCCAGATTGTGTCCCTGGCAGTCTTGCCATAAATTCATGCTCATCCCCCTGTCTTAGAAATAGCACCCTTTTCTAGCATGCTCCCCCTGTCCCCACCGCGTCTCGGGCAGGCCTCTGAACTCACCAGCTCGCACTTTCCCAGGATGAGTGGCGCAGGCACAGGAGATATTACAATAACACAGCTGTGAGACTGCCATTGATTTCCTGTTCTCAGTCTCTGCTTTAATCCATATTTTTATTAAACTTTTTTGCACAGGAAGGAACATTTAGGGAAAACCATGAAGGGCTGTCAGGCGCTGTTATTAGTCTTCTCAGCTACCACCAATGAGCTATTCCAGGCAGAAATATTTGCCATCAGGCAGTGGACCCAGGGGCCGGCCTGGAAGCAGAGCTGATTTGGCCAACAGAAAGGAGAATAAAAGACGGTTCTCGAGCTGCCCGGAGGACAATGGGAGCAGCAGTTTCCAATTTATTTCACTTCTATTGAATGCTTTTTAGACCCCAGTTCTCACATCTGGTGAGTTGGCGCCATCCTTCTCTTAGAATTACTGAGGCTTATTGCTGGGGGTTTAGAGAGCATCCAAATCACTCCACACAGCTTTATTCGGACCTTTCCAGGTGTGAAGCTTTGGGCTAGGTGCTGCAATTCAGAGGCATACAGGCTCCACAGCAGTTCATGCAAAACTCCCTTCTTCTACTCGAGTTCAAGGCTAAGTCTTTGAAGATGCCCCCTTCAACCCACCACCTTGGAACTGCTTCTATTTTTATGCTTATTACAGTATTGCCATGGTCTGCGCTTCTTCTCCAAGTAGACTGTTGAGGGCGTGGCAGTGTCTGTGTCCCCCACTTATCTCCAGTATGTAGCATAGTGTCTGGCACATTTTGGGCACCCAGAACATATTTACTGATTCATGAATGAATGAATGAACAAATAGCTGAATGCACCACACTAAAATAGTCAAATCCTGCAATACACACTGAGAGGGAGGAGGTTATAAAACAAGGGAAGGCAAGATGCCACCAAAGGGGGCTGAGAACTCCAACCTAGGGTCTGGAGGTCCTGAGGATCTCCTTGCTTCTTGCACACTTCCATCCAATCCCGTCCTGTGGTCACAGTGCCTCCTAGGCTCATCCTAGCCTATGTCTCTCTCATTCCCCACCAATGTGGGTGCTGCAGAGCGGTAAAGGTGTGCAGTGTAAGAACAGCAGAACTGTTCCCTGGAGGAGAGCCAAGCCCCTACTGAGTCCCTAGCGCCCATTTGACCCAGCAGCTGAGCATCCTTTAGAAATCTAGATACTCCCAACCAGGAGGAGCTTTAATTAGGATCACAGGACCCAGGGGCATGGAACAGTCTGAGCATGTTTTAGGCAGCAGACCAATAAGGGCCAAGGAACAAAGTAGGAACAAAGACCCAGGGTGTACAGGAAAGCTTATAATGCTCTCTGCCCAAGCACAACCTTCTGGGGTAATACGAGTAATGAATAAATCAGGAAGAAACATCAACCCTAAGGGTGTAAGGTAGGGAGGAAACTCACATTAGTGATCCCCTACTAGGGCCAGGCTCTGGGCTCACTCCTCTAGCTGCATCCCCAGTGGCACCCTCACACACTCCCTGCACTGACTTGGAAGCCAATGTCTCTTCTCATTACAACCTCTTCAGCTGAATCCAGCAGTCCCTAGAGGACTCAGAGACTACCTTCTGAAAGCTATTTGCTCTTTTCCTTGGGAAATGGGCCACGGCTACATTTTTCTTTCTTATTTTCTATGTGTGAATGATAATAGTAAGAATGATGTCTACATCTCCCTGGTGAGGGAAAGAGTGGCAGCATCTATCTGTCACTGATCCCTGCCTTGTGACTCTCCATCAACTCAAGTCATGGGCGACTTTCATTCATGGAGAGAGCTGCCCTAGACTCCAGCAAAGGAGCTTTGGACCACTCACTACAGAAGCCTGAGCAAAACTGAGGCTGAGAATGAGGTGGCCTGTGACCCATTAGGGCACCACATTCTTAGGATATAAGTAAGCAGGAGTGTCCCCGGGACTCAAATGAAGGCCCTAAGAGAAACTTCTGGAGGGACTGAGCTAGTTTAAGCTGCAGATAGGAAGCCTCTGTGTCTTCAACCTGAAGAAAGTCTTCCACCTGAAGTCTGTGTCTTCAACCTAAAGGATCTTACCCATGGGCTGTCAGGACAAGAGGAATGGAACTTGCTCTGAGCAGCCTAATGGGCAGAAGCAGAATCAATAGGCGGAAGTTACAGGAAATAGAATCGGACCAAGGAAAGGAAGGTACTAAGAATCTCAAAAGATGGGCTCAGCATGATGGCAGCTTGTGCCCCTCTAAGCAGAACACCCCAGGGAAATGGCATTACATAGCCTTCTCATGTGCTTATTTCTTTTAAGTCTCCACATCCCCATGAGAAGGATCAAGCTGACACTATGGCCCTTTTTTATAGGGTGAGTGTGACGATCTGAGAGGTCAGGTAGTAGAATTATCTCCCCAGTACGGGGTAGATCTGGGTTTGATCCCAGCCTGCTGCTCCTTCCTGTGGGCCCTAAGGCTTGGAGTTCATCTAGAAGTCTCAGGGATATTGGAAGAGACTCATATATTTTCAGCATCTCCAACTGTAGGTCATAAGAATCCACAAATCTGGGTCTGCGGATTTTTAACTGGGTTAACTCAGTCTGGCCACTTGACCTCCCTGAGCCTCCATATCCTTATATGCATGGTAGGGTGGGTGGAATTGCCTTCATCCCAGGATTGTAGTGTCTGAGGTTCCCTGAGACCCAAACCCAGGATGATACAGTGCTGGGAACTCTGGGATCCTGTTTACTTTCTGGGCACCAGCTAAGAAGCAACACAGGTCTCCTTTGCTCTAAGATTCCAAAGATTTGAGGAAGAAGGGAACTTTTGTGCTCTCCTTGCCTCTCTGAATTAAGTGGGTATATAATAGGATACAGAGCCCCTCACCAGTATTACTAACTTCCCTACTTCCTCTGCATTTGTTCTTCCTATACCCTAACTTGCTCAGCCTAATTTCATTTCCTTCTGAGTCTTCTTATTGTATACATGGACTCTGACTCTTTAGCCCAAAGACCTAGGAAATGATGCCATTATCCTCTAGTTCTACCCTGGCACTTCTGCTCAAGCAACAGGTATCTCATGTTTTGGTTGCCCAGATAGTGAGAATCATGGGGCAGTGGGTGGGGAGGAGGTAGGGGCACATCAGGCAAGCTCCTCACAAATATCATCCTCCACAAAGACATGTCTTCACTCTGCATACTTACTTTTCCCTATCTCCTTGGACGCTGTTGTGACTTAACTATCATCTCCCACCTGAACCGCTACAACAGAATTTTGAAAGCATTCCCTCTTGGTTCCCTCCAATCCATTTTCCTCAGGGATGCCAAATTTATCTTTGTACAAGGCGAAACTGTGTCATGTCAATCCCCTGCTTAAGATACACTGACAGTTTCCCATTGCACTTGGGATAAAGCACAGAATCTCTGCCTGCTCCTGCTCTGCTCCTACAGCCTCTCTAAGCTCATTATGATTACTCTCTGCCTTGCTCTCTGAGTCATTTGGGCCTCCTCCCAGTTCCCCGATCACACAAAGGACATTCCTTCACACATGTTGGTTCTTCTACCTGGAATTCTTCACATCCTGATCCTCCAGTATTTCCTTCCTAGCTACTCATCCTTCAAGCATCAGGTTAAACACTGTCCCCAAGCTCGACCCAGTGGAAGCCTTCCTGCAACTCCGGTCTAAACTGGATCTCTCCTGAAATTCCCTCCCATATGATCACTCTTATTCTTCACTGACTTTGTCACAGCTCAGAGTTAGATTCATTTTTGTGTTTGGTTGTTCTTTCCAAAATATAATCTCTGTGAAGCAGACACTGCTGTCTTTTCAGCCTTGCACCTGTTAAAGAAGCTCATCTTATCAGTGGGGCACATGGAGAAGAAAGGAGAGGGAGAAGAAAATGAAAAGGAAAGTGACAGTAAAATGTAGAAGAGAGAGAGGAGTAGGAAAAGCAAGAAGGATAAGAGAGGAAGGAGAGAGGGGTTGAGGAACGGAAAAGAGATAGAGGAGGGGAGGAGGGAAACTAAGAACCAGAGTCTCTATAGCTGGCCATGGGCTTCTCTCTCCTCCCAGTGAGCAGCCTGAGCATCGGCCTGATTGCTGGCACCCTGGCCTGACAGATGGAGCCCGTGCACCCACCATCTCTCTTCCCTGGGACCCTGGACAGAGGTGCACAGAGACACACAGAGACACATGCACACACATCTGGATGCATCCCTTGTATTTTCATGTTCACTGCTCTGCAGGTTGACTGAGGTTTGGCTGATCTGGGCTAGGGCAGGGCAGGGTCAAATCAAAGCCCAGGACAAGTGAGATTCAAGTTTGCTCCATGTATTCTTATTCTGATGCCCAAACTAAAGGGGCAGTGGCCATCTGGAGCAAGATCTTCTCATGGCAGATCACAGGGGTGTGAGAAGTTAAGCTAGATTGTGCAAGCACATGCAAAACCTCTGCTCACATAGCATCCACTAAAATCCCATTGCCATAGGAGAGTCACATGACCAAGGCCAACTCAATGGGGCGGGGGAATATTCTCTGTTTGCTCTAGTGGGAAGTGGTGCAAAGTCACAAAGGGTGCATCAGTTTGTGTTCTTACTATAAGGAATTGGCTCATGCAGTTACAAAGGCTGAGAAGTCCCAGATCTGCAGCCAGCAAGGTGGAGACCCAAGAGAGCCAATGGTAGAGCTCTAGTTAGAGTCTGAAGGCTTGAGGACCAGGAGAGCTGATGCAGTAAATTCTAGTCCAAGCCCAAGTCTGAAGGAAGGAGAAGACTGATGTCCCAGCTTAAAAGCAATGAGGCAGAGAGAAGGAATTCTTTCTTACTCAGCCTTTTATTCTATTCAGGCCTTCGATGGGCTGAATGAGGCCCACCCACATCGCAGAGGGCAATCTGCTTTACTCAGTCTACTGGTTTAAATGTTAATCTTATCCAGAAACACCCCCATAGACACACTAAAAATAATGTTTGACCAAGTATCTGGGCACTCTGTAGCCCAATGAAGTTGACACCTTCATGCCTGTAATCCCAGCACTTTGGGAGGCTGAAGCAGGTGGATCACGAAGTCAAGAGATTGAGGCCATCTGGCCAACATGGTGAAATCCTGTCTCTACTAAAATACAAAAACATTAGCTGGGCGTGGTGGTGCATGCCTGTAGTCCCAGCTTACTCAGGAGGCTGAGGCAGGGAAATTACTTGAGCCCGAGAGGTAGAAACTTCAGTGAGCTGAGGTGGCACCACTGCACTCCAGCCTGGAGACAGAGCAAGACTCTGTCTCAAAGAAAAAAAACCAAAGGGCTGATACATGTAGTCTTTTTCCAAGGAGCGGGTAGAAAACTCAGAGCAAGGAACTGATGTTCTGCAAGGCCTTTGAGATATTAAAAAAATGGGAAGAAGGCATTTTGGGGATTCTGGCCAAACACTGAGGAAGAGAGCTTGAAGCAAGGATTCTGTTCATGCTCTACGTATTTTGTCACATTGAGAGGTACCTATTCTGAGTTTCCTGCTTGAAGTAGAGAGTATCAGTGGTCGCCAGTATCCCTGTGCTCCTCTGCAGTTCCCAGCCTCCCCTGCAGTTAGGTTGGTTAGTGTTAGCATGTGCAAAGAAGGGATATGTGTCATTTTGAAGGTGAGGTGTGTAAATATTCATCATGCCATCCCCTCTACCTACTTAGACAATGCCAGGACCACCTTGAAGCAACAAGAGAGAAGACTAATATAGCTGGGTGCAGCCTCAATTCCTGAGTCACCATATGGAGGAGAGGAGCACAGCTGCATCAGATTGTGCATAAGCGAGTCACTAGAATTTGGAATTTATTTGTTATTACAGCATGGTCCGGAGTATCTTGACAAATACATTGCTGTTGCACTGTCTGGCTAAGTACATTACCTCTTCTGTTCCAAATTTGGACTCATTCATTGATTCACAGGCTATGAAAATTAATGAGACCAGCTGAGCAGACCATGCAGGCAGTAGCAGGAGGAGTTAGTGCAGACATTTCCTGTGCTTGGCTCCAAGGAGGGAGAAGAGTTTTCAGAGAGCCTTGGGGTACAGTATATGTTACTTTAAAAAATAAAATGAGAATCACTTGTATGTGTATATGTTGTTTTAGTATTTAGAGATAGAAAGCCAACAAAAAAGGTGGACTACAATTTCCCAGATGATCCCTGCTTTCACTTTTAAAATAACAGTAATATGTAATAGAACCTTCAAACCAAATAGATACAAAAGGAAAATAAGATTTTTCTCTCCTCATTCCTCCAGCCCCTCTGCTCAAAACTGGTTACTTTAAACAGTGTGTGAACAGTTCCTCGCACTTTCTTTTGGCGAAAAAGAATGCTCATTCCTTATATGCATAGCTACATATGTAGTCTTTATTTAAGATTCTGTTCTATATTTTGCTTATTGTCATTTAATAAGACAGCATCAAGGTCTTCTCACATCTGTGCTCATGGGTCTCTCTCATACTACTTAATGCCTTCAGAGTGGTCTACCATGCGGTAGTATTATCATTTATTTAATATGGCTCCTACTGAAGGACTCTTTGCTTCCAATATTGCTTGTTTGTTTATTTTTCTACTATAACCAGTGCTGTAGTGACTATAATGAATATTCCTTTGCCTATATTTACAGAGCAGGTTGCTAGCAGTGGGATTGTTGGGTTAAATGGGATGCATTTGATAAATATTACCAAATTGCCTTCCCTAAAATTGCACCATTTTCTCTTTCTACCAACAGTACAGGTGAATGCTGTATATCCTCAGCTACACTGGGGTTTAATTTTTTCCAGTTTTGTAGTTGAAAAATGGCATATTATTCTTTTCAGGGTGAGTTCTTTAGGGATGGGTATCATTATTACCCACTAAAAATCTGTTTCTTGAGCAAACTTTCTTCATTAGCAGGCTATGAAATAAATGAAACAGAAAACAATGCACTGTGCAGAGGGCTTCATCACCTTCAGATGGAGCTAGCTGTACCCCATTCAAACTACCCACTGGTGTTCTCAGCATTCCTGAACTTCGGCCTCAAATCCCTTAACTGATTGCCTAGCTGGTAGGTTGGGCTGTACCAAGGTCACCTTTTCCTCCTTCCTTAGACTGAGCCAACCCTGCACAGCCAGACCTGTGAGCTCCTTGTCAGCAAAGCAGTTCAAATACAGGTCAAGAGAATGCTTGTTGAAGATGGTACTGAAATGAATTTCTGTATTGGACAAAGGACTAGATGATATCATGTCTTGAGTTATTTATTTTTTGAAAACTTATCCCCTACATTTTTTCTGATTAAAAAAATAATTCTTTGGATATGAAGTCAAAGATACAGAAAAATATAAATAAGAAAGCACAAATTGGTTGCAGTCCTACCATCCAGTGTCACACACTGGTGTATAGATTTCTAATCCTTTTAATCACACACCCACATGCATATGCATACATTTACCAAGATCATTAGATATTCTTCCAGAGGAAGTGTAACAGTATGGACTCTTGAATTAGACAGTCTGGGCTTATATCTCAACTTGGTCACTTTCCAGCTGTGGGACTATGGGCAAGTCACTTTTATTCTCAAGGCCTCAATTTTGTCATCCTTAAAGTGCACATAATAATAGCGTCCACTTCATAGGCTTGCTGTGTCTATAGATGATTAATTACAAGTCAAACTGGCAAATAGGAAGAGCCATATAGATTATTACTTCATTATTATTAAAGATTCCTTCCCCTTGCATGGATGTACCATTATTTAGACCCCCTTTTGAACATTTGATATTTTTCCAACTTTTCCCATCATAAATAACACTGCAACCATCAATCATGTATATAAAACTTTTCTAGCTATGGAATGGCCATTTTTATGGAATGAGAATCTGATGAATATGGCTAATTTCAAAGATTTCAATGTGGATTGCAAATTTTTCCATAAAAATTGTGATAACTTGCACTTGTGTAGGCAGTACTTAAGAGTACCTGTTATTTCCTTGTTCTTTCAGCAAAATTGGGTGTTATTATTTTTAAAAATCTATGTTCCACTCAAAAATATACATTTCATTAGACCCTTTTAAGAAAAAAAAATAATTTAAAGGAAAAAAAACGGAAAATTGTGGACATTGAGTTGAAGTTAAAACCAAAATATTTATGTGACAGACCTTCAAAAATGAAGACTTCTAAGGTTAACTTGAAGGGTTCCCACTTCTAGGAGACTAAGGTCTTGGTTCTAATATCATGAAGAATAGAAAACCCCCAATTTCTTTTTTTTAGTTTTAAGTTCTGGGGTTTAGATTTGCTATATAGGTAAACATGTGCCAGGGTGGTTTGCTGCACCTATCAACCCATCACCTAGGTACTAAGCGCAGCATGCATTAGCTATTTTTCCTAATGCTCTCTCTTCTCCTACCCCATCCCCCGACAGACCCCAGTGTGTGTTATTTCCCTTCCTGGGTCCATGTATTCTCATTGTTCAGCTCCCACTTGTAGGTGAGAACATGCAACACCCCCAATTTCCTTGAGTTCCCAAGAGCCTTAGTCAAGGGGAACACAAGGTAGGAAAGAAGGTGGATGGACTGATGAACTAGTACAGATGTAGCCCCACTTCTGAAAATCAGCAGAAATATCCACGAAAACCTTTATTTTTTAGATTTTATGGGAACTATAGAGAATGCCTTTAAAATAAAAACAATGACACTAAACTGTAAACAGCTGATCCTGGTACATTAATAGCTCTTGAACTTTGTCACTCTCTGGGGGCATAACATTGGCCAAGCTACATCCCCCATCCTCCTACATGCTGGATTCTAGCGAAGGAAGGAGGCAGAGAGTCTCAGACTGGGCTCTCACAGATCCCTTCTGGCTCCAGCATTTCACCAGCCTCTACTACCTGAGTTTACAAAAGAGATTAGTAGTGTACACTACAACACATTTTAGACCATGGCCTTTGACCAGTACGTGTAATCGGAGGCACTCTTCAAAGTGACAAAATGCATTAGCAGGTCTTGGCTCTGCTGGAGCCTCCGTTACGACCAGCTGTCAGCAGCAACTGCAGCAGCACTTGCTTCAGCAGGAAAGTCTACACTGTGTAGACATTAAAACCACCCCAGTTTTTCATCTATGCCTTTTCTTCTCTGGGTCCAAGAAATCAAGTCTTCTCCTTCTTTTCCCAAATGAGAAAGGATTTGTGGGAGGGAAGGCAGGTACCAGCCAAATCCAAGACAAAGCACTTGATACAGAGAACAGGAGTTGAGGCTGATTCTAAAAGCTGCTGATGAGTACCATCTCCCAGTGTATACGACATATGCATTCGTGAAGCCATAGTTTAATATGGCATAGCTTGGTGTTTTCAAGCTTGAACCTTGGAGCCTACCCTTGGGTGTCTATCCTTGATGTCAATTCTGATTCTGAACTTACTACTGTGATTTAAGGAAGTCACTTTAACTCTCTGGGTCTCCGTTTCCTGTAGACAAATCCACATTTAACTTTAATAACCCAGTTGACTGATTCATATTCTCTTCATCTCAGCTGTAGTTCTAGTTAATAACTGGACATGCTGGATATTGCCTGTTAATAACCAGTATCATCTCTGCTTTTCCAAAAGATATCTCTGAAACTCTAACCAGGGGCTAGAAGCCTGGAAACTACATTTCCCAGACTCCCTTGACAGCAGAGATTCTGCCAAGCAGAGGCACTTTGAGATTTCTGAGCTGGAAGAGCAGAAGAAAAATACGATTCTCTAGCAGCAATTGTGTGTGCACAGTGTGGCCTTCAACAGATAGTAGATAGGGTTTTTGCCAGGGCTTTTGGACATCCTCCTACAGACATTGAGATACGTACTAGCTTTCTTTTGACTTCCACATTTCCACACTTTCTGAAATACAACAATGCCTCTCTGACCTCTTTCCTCAGACCTTTCAAGGATGTGCAAACCTCTATTGCCCTATATGAAATACACTCCTGTTTAAAACATTAGAGTGGCTTTTGTTTCCTGACCTAACATTTGTGAATACATCATATATTCTCTATAAAGTAGTAAGTAGAAAGCACCCTAGACTTAGAATTTAAATTCCTGGGTTTACAGCAATTCCATTGTTGGGTATATACCCAAAGGAATATTAATTTTTCTACCATAAAGACACATAGACACATATGTTCATTGCAACACTATTCACACTAGCAAAGACATGGAATCAACCTAAATGCTCATCAGTGAAAGAGTGGATAAAGAAAACGTGGTACATATACACCATGGAATACTACACAGCCATGAAAAGGAACAAGATCATGCCCTTTGCAGCAACTTGGATGAGGCTGGAGGCCATTATCCTAAGTGAACTAACACAGAAACAGAAAACCAAATACCACATGTTCTCGCTTATAAGTGGGGACTGAACGTTGAGAACACATGGACACGAAGGGAACAACAGACACCAGGGTCTACTTGAGGGTGGAAGGAGGGAGGAGGATGAGAATTAAAAAACTACCTGTTGGGTACTATACTTATTACCTGGTTGATAAAATAATCTGTAGACCAAACCCCTGTGACAATACAATTTACCTGTGTAACGAACCAGCACACATATCCCTGGACCTAAAATAAAAGTTAAATTGTACTCCTTTATAATTAGCTCAGATGTTTTTATATTAAATAAATGGTATTATATAATTTTTTTAAAGCCTAAAATAAAATAGATAAATTCCTGGGTTTTAATTCCACCTTTGCTGCTGAAAATCCATTTGACCCTGGGAAAGCCATTTAGTTTTTTCATCTTCAAAAGAGGACAAAAAAGATTTGTCCTGATTACTTCACAAGATTAATTGCGAAGGCTAAAGGGGATAATGGATGCAAAAGTATGTCCTAAATTGTCCATATTTTTACATGAAAAGGGAGTTACTATTTTGCCATCTTTACAGAGTTTCTTTTTGAGAAAATGAATCCTCTTGCTGCACATTAGAGAGGCTAGCAGACTCCTTCTCAGACCAATAGTTGATTGTGCAGAAGCCATACCTAGTTATCCATCCCCAGGAATTTAAGCCACTGCCCTTTCCGTATTCTGCTTGTATGACAATGGACTGTGATTCATAGTAGTTATTCGATTCTCCTTGGTTTTTGTTTGTTTATTTTTTGAGACAGAGTCTTGCTATATTGCCCAGGCTGGCCTCAAACTCCTGAGCTCAAACTATCCTCCTGCCTCAGCCTCCCAAGCAGCTGAGACTATAATCGTGAACCACTATGCCTGGCTCAATGCTCCTTGTTTTTAACCAACTCTGCAGCCTCCTTGATGAAGCCAAGTGTCTATCTCAGCTACTCACTCTGGGATGGTCTGTTGAATTAGTAGAATATGTCTAAAGCCAAAAACAAAGTACAAAGCCCATGGGAAAGAAATCAATAATTACATAGTTATAACTTAACAACTGTTTTGTTTGACACAGCGCCACTGTGGTATCAGCCCTGTTTCAGGCTTTCTCCTCCTTGTTCATGTATCTGAATGCTGGCACTTATGCTGTGGACATTCTGAGCCTTGGTTCCCTCATCTTTCATGGGTAACCTTGGTTCTATAATTAAGTCCAAACTCCTTAGCCTGGCATAACTGACCTCTCATGATCTGGCCCTGGTTGCCGTCTCTCCAGATTTGTCTCTTCCTACTTTATGAGCTCACCCTCACCAATGCCCAAATATTTTATTAATAAGCCCCATCTGTGCTGAGTTACTTGCAGTTTCTCAAGGAACATCAGGCTCTCTCATGAGCCTGGCCATTACGCATGCTGTTCCCATGGCACAGATATTCTCCTTTTATTTTCTGTTTTGGAAATCCCTAATCATTCTTCAAATTCCAGGCCTAAAATATCTCCTGTGTGAATTTTTCCTTGAACCTTCCTCCTCCTTCTCCTGTGATCTCAATACACTGTGTAACTGAAATAATGTCTGATAGACCATAATGCGTAGAAAATAGAACTGAAGATCAAAAGAAAAAAAAGAATTTCATATCCAGCCAAACTAAGCTTCATAAGTGAAGGAAAAATAAAATTTTTTGAGAACAAGCAAGAACTCAGAGATTTCATCACCACCAGGCCTGCTTTACAACAGCTTCTGAAAGAAGCAATACAAATAGAAAGGAACAACCAGTATCAGCCATTCCAAAA
>CAUYLG010073065.1:0-59556 GCA_963573385.1 Cacajao melanocephalus
CATTGTTCCGTTCAGAGCTGTTGGGCAGGTACATTTAAGTCTGCTGCAGTGGAACTCATAACTGCCTTTTTTTCCCAGGTGCTCTGTCCTGTGAAGGTGGGGCTTTATTTATAACTTCCTGATGTGCTGTTGCCTTTTTTCAGAGATGCCCTGCCTAGTGAGGAGGTAGCCTAGTCACAGTCTGCCAGCAGAGGTGTTGCTGAGCTGCTGTGGGCTCTGCCCAGCTGCTATGTGAACTTCCTTGTTTTGTTTATAGAGGTATAGTTAGAACTGCCTTGGTAATGGTAGTCTACCTCAGTAATGGCGGACTGTCTCTGTAATGGTGGACTGCCTTGGTAATGGCATACTGCCTAGGTAATTGCAGACTGCCTCAGTAATGGTGGATGCCCTTCCCCCCACAGAGCTGGACCATCCTGGGTTCAGCTGTGCTTGCTGTGAAACTCTCACTCCAGAGCATTTCAGATTGTTGATCTTTGTGGGGGTGGTACCTGCCAAGCCAGATCACCTGGCTCCATGTTTCAGCCCCCTTTTTCTCAGTTGAATGGGTGACTCTGTCTCCCAGGCATTCCAGGCACCAGTTGAAAAGGCCACCCAGATTTGTGTGAGTTTTTGTACGGACACCTGCTGTGCCGGCTGAAACAGCTGTTCTGGAGACTGGTGGTGCTTTTCCACCATGGAATCTCCTGGTCTGTGGGTAGTAAAAGTTCGTTTGTAGATGTGGTGATCACTCACCCTCTGCATTCTCACTGGGAACTGCACTCCAGAGCTGTTCCTATTCAGCCACCTTGGATCCAACCAACCAACATTCTCTTTCTTTTCTTGCACTTCGTTTTCCCTAGAAAAAGTTTTCTGTTTAGCTTTGCCTTTTTTATGATATAATTGTATTTCTTCAAGTATTATTTTTTACTGACTATTCATTTCTTTTATACAATAGCCACTAATGAATTTTAAAATGTAGAATATAGTATAAGTAATTTTTTTCCCAGCTTTACTGATCTATGTTTAACAAATAAAAATTTCATACATTTAAGATATACAATTGCTATTTTGATATACATCTACATTATGAAACAATTACCAAAATCAAGCTAATTAATATATATTTATATATGAATATATATAAAATATTTTCTTCATTTATCCATTGATGGACACTTAGGTTGTTTCTATATCTTGGCTATATTGAAAAATGCTGCAATGATCATGAGAGTGCAGATATTTCTTCAAGTTACTGATTCTATTTCCTTTAGATATATACCCAGGAGTAGGATTATTGAACCTTATGGTAGTTCATTTTTAATTTTGGGGCTTGGGGGCTACCTCATACTGTTTTCCATAATGACTTTAACAATGGACATTCTCATCAATAATGTACAGGGTTTATTTTCCTCCACATCCTTAACAAAAGTCATTATTTTTGTCTTTTTTATAATAGCCATTCTAACAGATATAAAATAACATTTCATTTTGATTTTCCTTGGCATTTCTTTGATGCTCAGTGACACTGAGCACCTTTTATATACTATTTGCCCATTTAAATGTATTTTTAAAGAATGTCTACTCAGGTCCCTTGCCCATTTTTTAATCAGGTTATTTGGATTTTTGGTTTTGAGTTTTCTTTTATGTTTTTGATATTAGTCCTTTGTCAGATATATATGTGGTTTACAAATGTTTTTTGCCATCCCATAGGTTGTCTCTCCACTCTGTTGATCATTTACTTTGCTGTGCAAAAGTAATTTACTTTTTGCAGTGTGATCTACTCCTATTTGTCTATTTTACTTTTGCTGTGTTTTTGGGGTGACACCCAAAAAATCATTGCCCACACTGATATTATGGCAGTCTTTACCTGTTTTCTTCTAGTAATTTTACAATTTCAAGTCTTACATTTAAGTCTTTAATCCATTTTAGGTTGATTTTTGTATATGATGTGAGATAAAGATCTAATTTCATTCTTCTACATATGGTTACCCAGTTTTCCCCACACCATTTATTGAGAGAATATCCTTTCCCCATTTTGTGTTCTGGGCACCTGTGTTGAAGATCACTTCACCCAAAAATGCATGGGTTTATTTATAGATTCTCTATTCTGTTACACTGGTATATATGGCTATTTTTATGTCAGTACCATACTTTTGATTACTATAGATTTGTAGTAAAATCAGACAGTGTGATTGTTCCAACTTAGTTCTTTTTAACTTAAGATCATTTTGTCTATTTGGGTTCTTTCATGGGTTTGTATGACTTTTAGAATTGTTTTTTCTAATTGCATGAAAAATGCCATGGGAATTTTTATAGCAATTGCATTAAATTTGTAAATCACTGAGTATTATGAAAATTTTAACAATATGATTTAATCCAGTACATGAACATGAGATATTTCCATTTATTTATGACTTCAATTGCTTTCATCAATGTTTATAATTTTAGTCTACAGATCTTTTACCTTCTTGGTTAAATTTATTTATAAGCATTTTATTGTTTTTGATACCATTATAAATGGAATTAATTTTTTTCACATAGTTCCTTACTGGTGTATAAAAATGCAACCAATTTTTTTTGTTGATTTCATATCCTGTGACTTTATTAAATTCATTATTAGTTCTAACAGGTTTTTGATGGAATCTTGAGGTTTTCTGTATATAAGATTGTGTCATCCACAGAAAGTTTTACTTGTTACTTTCTAATTTGTATGCCTTTTTTTTCTTTTGCTTGCCTAATTGCTCTGGCTAAGATTTCCAGTATTATGTTGAATAGAAGTGACAAAGCAGACATATTTGTCTTTTTTCCTCATCTGAAAGGAAAAGATTTTAGTTTTTCAACCTTGAGTATGATGTTAGCTATAAGATTGTCGTATACAGCCTTCTATGGTTTGGATGTCATTTCTCCCTGCCAAAACTTACGTTAAAATTTTATCCCCCTCCTTTCACTTTCTGCCATGAGTTGAAGCAGCTGAGGCCCTCATGCAAGTGACCAATCTCAAAACTTCTGGTCACAAGAACTGCGAGATAAATAAACCTCTTTCCTTTGTAAATTACCCAGCCTGGGGTGTTCTGTTACAGCCACACAAAACTAAATGAGACATGACCTTTATTGTGTTGAAGTACATTTCTTCTATACCTAATACATTGAAATATTAGGTATAATATTTATTGTGAAATTATATTGTATTTTATCAAATGCTTTTTCTGCATCTATTGAAGTGATCATATGATTATTATTCTTTGTTGTATTAATGTGGTATATCACACTTATTGAAGTGCATATGTTAAACCATCCTTGCATCCAGGGAAAATTCTTCTTGATCGTGGTATACCTTCCTTTCAACGTAGTGTTGGACTTGGTTTGATAGTATTTTGTTGAAAACTTTTGAACACATATTTCTGAGAGATATTGGATTGCAATTTTCTTTTCTTGCAGTGTTCTTATCTGGTTCGGAATCAGGGTAATTCTGGCCTTGTAAAATGACTCTGGATATGTTCCCTCCTCTTCAATTTTTTGAAAGATTTTGGAAAGCACTAACATTAATTTGTATTTAAATGCATTGCATGATTTCACCAGTGAAGCTATAAGATCCTGGGATTTTTTTTTTATAGAAAAGATGTTGATTACTGATTCAATCTTTTTACTCATTTTCTGTTTATTCAGATTTTATACTTTAAGATTTAGTCATGGTAGGTTATCTATTTTTAGGAATTTATCCATTTCTTCTAGTTATCCAACTTTTGGCATATAATTGTTCATGGCACCTCTTACAATTCTTTGTATTTCTTTAGTATCAATTGTAAGATCTCATACTTTATTTATATTATTTGAGTCTTCTTCTTTTCTCTGTTAGTCTAGCTAAAACTTAGTTTATTTTGTATATCTTTTTAAAAACTATCTCTTAATTTAAATAATCTTTTTAAAAATGTTGCCTTTAATATATTCTTCTTTCTGCTAACTTCTGGTTTCATTTATTCATTTTCTAGTTCCTTAGGGTATACAAATGTAATGTTAGATTGTTTGAGTTTTTTAGTGTAAGCATGTTTTGCTAAAAACTTTTTTAAGTACTGGTTTTGCTGAATCCTGTAAGTTTTGATATGCTGTGTTTCTATTTTTGTTTGTTCTCAAGATATTTTTATTTCCCTTTTGATTTCTTCTTTGACTCATAGGATGTTGGGAAGGGTATGCACCCAATACAGGAGCACCCAATTCATAAGCAAGTTCTTAGAGACCTACAAAGAAACCCAGACTCCTACACAATAATACTGGGAGACTTTAATACCTTACTGTCAATATTAGACAGATCAACAAGACAAAAAATTAACAAGGATATCCAGGACTTGAACTCAGATCTGAACCAAAAGGACCTAATAGACATCTACAGAAGTCTCCACCTCAAATCAACAGAATATACATTTTCTCATCAATACATAACACTTATTCTAAAATTGACCATATAATTGGAAGTAAAACACTCCTCAGCAAATGCAAAAGAACAGAAATCGTAACAGTCTCTCAGACCGCAGTGCAATCAAATAAGAACTCAGGATTGAGAAACTCACTCAAAACGGCATACCTACATAGAAACTGAACCACTTGCTCCTGAATGACTACTGCATAAATAATAAAATGAAGGCAGAAATAAAGATATTATTTGAAACCAATGAGAACAAAGAAACAATGTACCAGAACCTCTGGACACTTTTAAAGCAGTGTGTAAAGGGAAATTTATAGCACTAAATGCACACCTCAGAAAGCAGGAAAGATCTAAAATCAACATTCTAACATCACAATTAAAAGAACTAGTGGAGCAAGAACAAACAAATTCAAAAGCTCGCAGTAAACAAGAAATAGCTAAGATCAGAGCAGAACTGAAGGAGACAGAGACGTGAAAAACCCTTAAAAAAATCAATGAATCTAGGAGATGGTTTTTTGAAAAAATTAACAAAATAGATAGACAAATAGCCAGGCTAATAAAGAAGAAAAGCGAGAAGAATCAGACACAATAAAAAATGATGAAGGGGATATTACCACCAATCCCACAGAAATACAAACTAGCATCAGAGAATACTATAAATACTTGCATACAAATAAAACAGAAAATCTAGAAGAAATGGGTAAATTCCTAGACACTTACAACTCCCTAAGACTGAACCAGGAAGAAGTCGAATCCCTGAATAGACCAATAACAAGGTCTGAAACTGAGGCAGCAATTAATAGCCTATCAACCAAAAACAGTCCAGGACCAGAGAAGTTCATCGCCGAATTTTACCAGAGGTACAAAGAGAAACTTGTAGCATCCTTCTGAAACTATTCCAAACAATAGAAAAAGAGGGAATCCTCCCTAATTCATTTTATGAGGCCAACACCATCCTGATACTTAAACCTGGCAGAGACATGACTAAAAAAGAAAGTTTCAGGCCAATATCCCTGATGAACATTGATGTGAAAATCCTCAATAAAATGCTGGCAAACCAAATCCAACAGAACATCAAAAAGCTTATCCATCACGATCAAGTCGGCTTCATCCCTTGGATGCAAGGCTGGTTCAACATACACAAATAAATAAACGTAATCCATCACATAAACAGAACCAAAGACAAAAACCAAATGATTACCTCAATAGATACAGAGAAGGCCTTCGACAAAATTCAACAGCCCTTTATGCTAAAAACTCTTAATGAACTAAGTATTGATGGAACGTATCTCAAAATAATAAGAGCTATTTATGACAAACCCACAGCCAATATCATAATTAATGCAGAAAAATTGGAAGTGCTTCTTTTGACATGGGCACAAAATAAGGGTGCCCTCTCTCACCACTCCTATTCAAAATAAAATTAGAAGTTCTGGAAGGTAAATCAGGCAAGAAAAAGAAATAAAGGGTATTCAATTAGGAAAAGAGGAAGTCAAATTGTTTCTATTTGCAGATGACATGATTGCATATTTAGAAGACCCCATTGACTCAGCCCAAAATCCCCTTAAGCTAATAAACAACTTAAGCAAAGTTTCAGAGTACAAAATTAATGTGCAAAAATCACAAGCATTCCTATACACCAATAACAGACAAACAGAGAGCCAAATCATGAGTGAACTTCCATTCACAATTGCTACAAAGAGCATAAAACATGTAGAGGTACAATTAACAAGGATATGAAGACCTCTTCAAGTAAAACTACAAGGCACTGCTCAAGAAAATGAGAGCACAGACAAATGGAAAATATTCCATGCTTATGGTTAGGAAGAATCAATATCATGAAAATGACCATAGAGCCCAAACTAATGTATAGATTCAATGTTATTCCCATCAAACTACCACTGACTTTCTTCACACAATTGGAAAAAACTACCTTAAATTTCATATGGAACGAAAAAAGAGTCTGCATAACCAAGACAATCCTAAGTGGAAAAAAAAAAACAAAGCTGGAGCCATCACACTATCTGACTTCAAACTATACTAAGGCTACAGTAATCAAAACAGCATGTTACTTGTAGCAAAACAGATCTATAGACCAATGGAACAGAACAGAGGCCTCAGAAACAACGTCACACATCTGAAACCATCTGATCTTTGACAAACCTGACAAAAACAAACAAAGAGGAAATAATTCCCTATTTAATAAGTAGCGTTGGGAAAACTGGCTAGCCATATGCAGAAAGCTGAAACCAGATCCCTTCTGTACACCTTATACAAAAATTAACTCAAGATGAATTAAAGATTTAAATGTAAGGCCTAAAACCACAAAAACCCTAGAAGAAAACCTAGGCAATACCATTCAGGTCATAGGCATGGGCAAGGACTTCATGACTAAAACACTAAAAGCAATGGCAACAAAAGCCAAAATTGACAAATGGGATCTAATTAAACTAAACAGCTTCTGCACAGCAAAAGAAACTATCATTAGAATGAACAGGAAACCTACAGAATGGGAAAATTTTTGCAATCTGCCCATCAGACAAAGGGCTAATATCCAGAATCTACAAAGAACTTAAATTTACAAGAAAAACACAAACAACCCCATCAAAAAGTAGACAAAGGATATAAACAGACACTTCTTAAAAGAAGACATTTATGCAGCCAACAAATATATGAAAAATGTTTACCATCACTGGTCATCATAGAAGTGCAAATCAAAACCACAATGAGATACCACTTCATGCCAGCTAGAACGGTGACCATTAAAAAATCAGGAGACAACAGATGCTAGAGAGGATGTGGAGAAATAGAAACACTTTTACACTGTTGGTGGGAGTGTAAATTAGTTCAACCATTGTGGAAGACGAAGTGGCGATTCCTCAAGGATCTACAACCAGAAATACCATTTGACCCAGCAATCCCATTACTGGGGATATACCCAAAGGATTACAAATCATTCTACTATAAAGACATTTAAAATCATTCTATTATAAAGACACATGAACACGTATGTTTATTGAGGCACTATTCACAGTAGCAAAGACTTGGAACCAACTCAAATGCCCATCAATGATAAACTGGATAAAAAAAAATGTGGCACATATACACTATGGAATACTATGCAGCCATGAAAAGGATAAGTTCATGTCCTTTGCAGGGACATGGATGAAGATGGAAACCATGGTTCTCATCAAACTAACACAAGAACAGGAAACCAAATGCCACATGTTCTCACTCATAAGTGGGAGTTGAACAATGAGAACACATGGACACAGGGAGGGAAACATCACATACCAGGGACTGTCAGGGGATGGGGGCTAGGGGAGAGATAGGATTAGGAGAAATACCTAATGTAGATGATAGGGTGATGGATGCAGCAAACCACCATGGTATACCTGTGTAACAAACCTGCACTTCCCACACATGTACCCCAGAACTTAAAGTATAATAAAAAACTGTTTTAAGAAAGTGTGCTCTATTGGTTTAGTGAAAGAGTACCTTGTTAAATGCATATTAAGTGTCCTATTTTTTTAATCTCCTTCTTTTTTTCTTTCTTGAATATTTTAGTCCAAAAGCCATTTTTTTGGAGTTGAGCAATGGGACCTGTTTCAGGATATAAAAATGAGGTAAGGTGAGGATTGGCCTAGCAGACCGGCCAGTGGGGGCTTTATACGCTGAGTAAACTGCAAAGAGCTTCTGTGTGGTGGAAGTAGGGGAGTTCTGTTATGAACATGATATGGAGCCTTGTTCTGAGGGAATGACTCATGTAGGGTATCAAAACATGAGTGAGATGAGAAGAGTGAACATGCAGGACTTAGGAGGAGTGTCATAATTAACCCAATATATGGTTTACAGCCTGAAGGGAATAAGGAGAAAAGTATATGGAGAAGTGTCCCATGTACAGGGAGGTATATCAGTACTTGGTGTTATGAACTAAGCAAAGTGTAGAGGCCATCTATGCAAGGGGACAGCTCTGGATGGGGTGTTGGAATCTAAGCACAATGAGGAAGTTTGAGTTCCTCACTGTGGGGAAGAATTGGGATACAATGACACTGATAAGGTGTTGATTACATGAAGATCAATTTTAAAATTTAATATATGGAGAACATGGGAGCTAGGTTTCTCAGTACCTATTAGCAGCAACATGACAATAGCAAAGTACACACCTAATTCCCAAATATTGATTTCTAAACATCATCCTCACTAAAGAGAACAAAGACTCATTAAAGAAAAGGTTGATTGCAATGTTGGAGTAAGGAGAGTCACTCATGAGCCTGAGCCTTCTTATGCTACAAAAAGGAAGTGCTGAATACTAAGGGCATCACTATTTTAAAAGAGCTCCACTGAACAAATCTAAGACAATTTTAGCATCAAAATGAATGTTAGTTAAAGCTTAAAATCCATCAAATAAAATAGAAACCTGTATGTTCACATTACTTTAAAGAAATAAATTTTTAAAATCCAAGTTGGAAGGAAGACTTACAAGGTCTCAAAGGACTCTTTCATTAAGCACTTATTCATTTCAAAAAGTAAAAATAACTTCATAATGCCTGGCAGACCTCACCTTACTCAAGTGATCATAATTACCTAACCAGTAATAGAACACATTGAAATTGACCAACTAGAATGCAATGAGAAAAACACAGCTTCATGTCTATAATATCCTGAGAAATGTACATAATCTGAATCTAATAAGGCAACATCACAGAAATCAAAATTGAGGAACATTTCTGCAGAATTACTTGTTTATTGAAAGGTGTCAAAATCACAAAAGTCAGAAAACACTGAAGAAATTCTTCCCAATTTAAGGCAATTAAAAAAGAGAAATGAAAAGCAAACACAACATGTAATTCTGGGTGAAATTCTTTTCCTATAAAGGTCTGGGACAATGAGTGAAACTTAAATGGGGCCTAACTATTGGATAGCAGTGATTTATCAATCTCAGTTTAATGATTTTGCTGATTGTATTGTGTTTATTTAGAAAACGCTCATTTCTTCAAATTGTACAGGGAAAATAAATCTTGTACCGTGTGTGTGTGTGTGTGTGTGTGTGTGTGTGTGTGTGTGTGTCTGTGTATCAGAGAGAGACAAAGTTTGAGATGGCTTTAAGGAAAAAGATAAAGAAAGCCTAAAAATACTTAAAATCAAATATAAACAATGCTCTAAAGACGGCACAGGAGTGTTCTACCTGGGATATCACTGCCATCACCACTACCCGCACTGGCCTCTGGATGCCTCTGGGGACAGTTCTGCCCCTGCACTAGACACCGAGCTGGCTACAATGTCCTCTGTAGCCTGAATGGAGTATCTGTCATTACTCCTTTCTGTTTGGTTGGTTCACTGGTTTTGTTTGGTTGGTTTTATGTTTGCTTTTGTTTTTAGTATTTCTTTTCTTTTTGTACAGTAGCACTTGCTTCAAAATGCGGAATGGCTGCATCTGATTTGCTGAGGCTAGATTACACGACGGTGCCTAGCTGGAAAGAAGAGTTGAATAGTAAGTACTTTTTGTTTGTTTCATTGCAAGAGGCTTTCACTTCTTCCAACCAACCCATGAGGCAGGGAATTTTTTAAACTAAACTTGATACTTTAGCAACCAAAAAATTTAAAAGTGGCTGAGAAAGTCCATTCCTTTTGGTTCCTAAAATCAATATCCTTCTTACCATATAACTATATGGAGATATAATACCAGCTGATAACATCAAGAACAATGTATGTAGAAGTGTAAGTAGACCACTATAGCCATATGCTTTCTATATTATATAACTGTTAAAATATTCTCTCCAAAATAGAATATGAAAGGTGAAAGTTATGTATTATAATTCTTAAAGCCATTACCAAAAATTGAAAAGAAATCTGTCTAAAAGTCGAATAGAAAATTCAATGACATTCCAAAATATATTTAAATAAAGGTTAGGAAAAGAGTAATAGAAGAACAAAAAACAGAGAACAAATAGATAAGAATTAAAATAGTAGACTTAAATCAACCATATCAATAAGTTACACTAAACGTTACAGAAATAATTGCTTCAATTAGAGGCAATCGTTGTCAGAAAGAAGAAAAAAACCAAGAACCAATTATAAGTTTTATAAAACAAACTCTTCAAAAATAAATTCACAGATAAATTGAAAGTAAACAATAGGAAAAGATATATTGTGCAAACAGTTAAGCATAAGCAGTCAGGCATGGCCATATGAATAACAGACACAGACTTCAAGACAAGGTGTATTGTGAGAGATGAAGAAGGGCATTTCATAATAATGAAAGTATCAATTAGGTAGAAAGTCATTATAATCATAATGTGTATGTATCTAAACACAAAGTTTCAACACACTTGAAGCATAATTTGACAAATTCAAGAGATAAATATGCAAATTTATAATTAAAGTAAGAGATTTTAATATCACATTCTTAGCAATTCCAAGATCATCTAGACAGAAATCAATAGAGAAAGAGAGGATCTAAACAACGTCATCCTTAGTTATCCACAGGGGACGACTTCCAGTACTCACCCCATACCAAAATTGACACAAACTCCAGTTCTGCAGTACGTTCCATGGAACCCACTTAGAGGAATAGGCGGCCCTCCATATACATGGGTTTTGCATCCTGAAAATACTGTATTTTATTTTATTTTAAAAGATGGGGTCTCACTCTGTCCCCAGGTTAGAGTACAGTAGTGAGATAAATCATAGCTCACTGCAGCCTCAAATTCATGGGCTTCAGCCATCCTCCCACCTCAGCCGGTAGCTGAGACCATAGGCACGTGCTGTCAATATGGTATTATTTGGTTGCAAATGCAGCACCTGCCAATATGAAAGCCCCACAGTATTTATTGAAAAATTCCAAATTTAAGTAGACATGCACCGTTCTTTTATAAAATTATATATAATTTTACAATGCAATAGTCAAAAACTGAAAAATAAAGATTTTTTTTCAAGTATATTTGGTGTGTTTGACAAGCTAGCTAGGCCGTAAAACAAATCTTAATATATTCAAAAGAATTAAACCATATAAGAATTCTGACCATAGTAAACAACACTAAGAAATGGGAAGATAAGTAATAAGCTTGAACAGATACTTCACATAACAAGATATATAAATGGCCAATAAGCATATAAGATGTTCAAAATCATTAGTCATTAGAAAGGTGCAAATTAAAACCACAATGACAGCCACTAGACATACATTAGAATGGCTGCACTTTCCAAAACTGACAATATGAAGAACTGACAAATATGTGGAAAAAACTTGAACTCTCATTCCCTGCTAGTGAGAATGTAAAATGATATTGCCACTTTGGATAGTTGTTTGTCAGTTTATTCCAAATTAAACAAGTGTCTATCACATGACCCATCTAGTCTACTAATAGGCATTTACTCAAGAGAAAAGAAAGCATTTGTCCTTGCAAAAACTTGTACATAAACATTCATAACTGCTTTATGTGAAATAGAAAAAAAAAAAAAAAAAACAAGAATTTACCCAAAGGAGAATGGATAAACAAAATGTGGCACATCAGTATAATGGAATGCTACTCAGCATAAAGGGAAATGAATGACTGATACACGCAACAATACAAGTGAACAAACTTTAAAATCATTGTGCTAAGTATATGAAGCCAAACACAAAGAGTACATTCTGTGTGATTCTATTTATACAAAATGCTAGAAAATGCAAGTTAATCTATAGTAACAAAAAACAGATCAGTTCATCACCTGGAAAGAGGAATAGACTGCAAAGGTTTAATAGGGTTTGATGGAAATATTCTGTGTCTTGATCATGGCAGTTATTTCATTGGTGTAGGAATTTATCAAAGTTCATTTCATTTAACAGTTTAAATTGATGCATTTCATTGCATGCATTTTATGCCTAAATTAAGTTTATTTTTATAAAGCCAACTGGAGTTCACCATAAACTAGCACTCTTCCAAACAGGAGATGCTCCTTAAGCCTGGCTCCCAGAGTGAGAAATTAAAAAATGTGGAGCTAAAGGGGACTGAGGGGACCATGGCAGACAAAAGGCAAGACTAGACTTCAGCTCTGACTTCGATAAACAGAACAGCGTGTAAAGGTTCACATCATGAATCTTTGCTCCAGAACAGCTATAGGAATAAATCGGGAAACCTGAGAGGACTCACAGACTCCATGAAGAAAGCGGATTGCTCCTGCAGAGTGCCCAAACTTTGGAAGCGGGAAAGGGAGATCATTTGCAGCTGAAAACATACGCCACACTGGCAAAACTGGAGGTCTAGATTATAAGAGAAGATTCTGACCTTACCTGGAGCTGAGTCTATACAGAGAGATGAGTGAAATACAGAGGTAGAGGAAGCAGTAGGTAAAGCCCTGGGAGCTCGCTGGGTCCTCTAGCAACCAGTTTCTGCCTGGCTTCACAGGGGTTTTCTTGGGAGGGCAGCCAGAGGTGCTGAAAAAGCCACAGGAAGAGGGAAACCTCCAGTTGAACTTTGTAACAATTTGAACTGGCCAGAACTCAGGAGAAGGCATGAATCTGGTGTGCAGACTTCATAGGTGGGAGAAGAAGAAAAGTCCTATTTGCTTTTGCAACTGGGAGGTGGCTAACTTGAGGCAAGTTCCCAGCCCTGCTTGCCCACTGCTTGGAAACTGACCTGGTGCTGTTGGGGGTGGGCACGGTGGAAGTGAGACTGGCCCTTTGAATTGCATGGGAGCTGGGTGAGGCCTGTGACTGCTGGCTTTCCCCCATTTTTCTGACAACTATGACTGACACAGTAGAGATAGTCATAATCCTCCTAGTAACATAACTCCATTAACCTGGGAACCTCACCTTCATCCTCCAAAGCAGCCACAGCAAGGCCCATCTGAGAAGAGTCTGAGCTCAGACATGCCTAGCCTTGCCCTCACCTAACGGTCCTTCCCTACTCACCCTGGTAACCGAACACAAAGGGCATATACTCTTGGGAGTTCAAGGGCCTCACCCACCACCTACTCCTCCCCATATAACCATAGCTGGTCTCTGGAAAGCGCCACCTCCTGGCAGGAGGCCAACCAGCACAAAAATAGTGCATTAAGGTTTCTCAGCAGAAACCTTACAAGCTAAAAGTGATTGGGTATCTTCAGCCTCCTCAAACAAAACAATTATAAGCCAAGAATTTTGTATCCAGTGAAACAGCCTCATATATGAAAGAAAGATACAGTATTTTCAGACAAACAAATGCTGAGATAATTTGCCACTACCAAGCTACCACTATAAGAACTGCTAAAAGGAGCTCTAAATCTCAAAACAAATCCTGGAAACAAATCAAAACAGAACTTCTTCAAAGCATAAATCTCACAGGACTTAGAAAAATACAATTTAAAAAACAAAAACAAAAAACAAAAAAACAAAAGTATACAGGCAAGAAATAACATGATGAATGGAATGATACCTTGTATCTCAATACCATTATTGAGTGTGAATGGCCTAAATCTTCCACTTAAAAGATACAGAATTGAAGAATGGATAAGAACTCAACAACCAACTATCTGCTGCCTTCAGGAAACTCACCTAATACATAAGTATTTGCACAAACTTAAGGTAAAGGGGTCAAAAGAGACATTTCATGCAAATGAACACCAAAAGTGAGCAGTAGTAGTTATTCTTATATCAGACAAAACAAACTTTAAAGCAGCCAGCAGTTAAAAAAGACAAAGAAGGACACTATATAATGATAAAGGCCTTTTCCAGAAGGAAAATATCACAATCCTAAACATACATGCACCTAATACTACAGCTCCCAAATTTATAAAATAATTACTAATAGACTTAAGAAATGAGATAGATAGCAACACAAGAATAGTGGTGGACGTTAATACCCCACTGATAGCACTAGAAAGGTCATCAAGGCAGAAAGTTAACAAAGAAACAATGGATTTAAACTGTACCCTGGAACAAATGGACTTAACAGATATATACAGAACATTCCATCCAACAATCTTAGAATATATATTCTATTCAACAAAACATGAAACTTTCTCCAAGATACACCAAATGATATGCTACAAAATTAGGCTCAATAAATTTAAGAAAATTGAAATTATGTCAAGCACTCTCTCAGACCAAAGTGGAACAAAACTAGAAATCAACCCCAAAAGAAACCTTCAAAACCATGCAAATACATGGAAATTAAATAAAATTGGGTCAAAAACGAAAATCAAGATGGAAATTTAAAAATTCTTCAAACTGAATGAGAATAGTGACACAACCTATCAATACTTCTGGGACAGAGTATATGTGGTGCAAAGATGAAAGTTCATAGCCCTAAATGCCTACATCAAAAAATCTGAAAGAGCACAAACAGACAATCTAAGGCCATACCTCATGGAACTAGAGAAAAATAAAATAAAATAAAAACTTAAGCCCAGCAGAAGAAAGGAAATAACCAAGATCAGAGCAGAACCAAATGAAATTGAAACAACAACAAAAATACAAAAGATAAATGAAATAAAATCCTGGTTCTTTGAAAAGATAAATAAAATTGATAGACCATTAGCAAGATTAACCAAGGAAAAAAAAGAGAGAAAATCTAATCAATAAGAAATGAAATAGGAGATATTACAACTGACACCACAGAAATACAAAAGATCATTCAAGGCTACTATGAACACCTTTGCATGCATAAACTAGAAAACCTAGAAGAGACAGATAAATTCCTGGAAAGGTACAACCCTCCCAGCTTTAATCAGTAAGAATTAGATACCCTGAACAGACCAATAACAAGCAGCTAGATTAAAACGGTAATTTAAAAATTACCAACAAAAAGAAGTTCAGGAACGGAACGGATGGATTCACAGCAGAATTCCACTAGACATTCAAAGAAGAATTGTTACCAATCCTCTTGACACTATTTAACAAGATAAAGAGAGAACTTTCTCTAAATCATTCTACCAAAACCAGGAAAAGACACAACAAAAAAAGAAAACTACAGACCAATAACCGTAATGAACATGGATGCTAAAATTCTTAACAAAATACTAGCTAACTAAATGAAACAGCATATCAAAAAGGTAATCCACTATGATCGAGTGGGATCTATACCAAGGATGCAGGGATGGTTTAACATACGCAAGTCAATAAACATGATATACCACATAAACAGAATTAAAAACAAGAATTACATTAACTCAATAGATGCAGAAAAAGTATTAGACAAAATCCAGCATCACTTTATGATTAAAATTCTCAGCAAAAATACACGAGACATACTTCATTATAATAAAAGCCATCTATGACAAACTCACAGCCAACGTAATACCAAATGGGGAAAAGTTTAAAGCATTCCCTCTGAGAAATCGGAACAAGACAATGATGCCCACTCTCTTCACTCCTCTTCAACACAGCACTGGAAGTCGTAGCCAGAGAAATCAGACAAGAGAGAAAAATAAAGGGCATCTAAGTCAGTTAAGAAGAAGTCAAACTGTCACTGTTTGCTGCTGATATAATTTTATACCTAGAAAAGTTTAAACACTCATCCAAAAAGCTCCTAGAACTGGTAAATGAATTCAGCAAAGTTTCTGGATACAAAATTAATGTACACAAATCAGTTGCTCTTCTATACACCGACAGCGACCAAACTGAGAACAAAATCAAGAACTCAACCGCTTTACAATAGCTGCAAAAAAATATAAAAATAAAATACTTAGGAATATACCTAACCAAGGTGGTTAAAAAAAAAAACTCTACAAGGAAAACTACAAAACACTGCTGAAGAAAATTATAGACAACACAAACAAAAACACATCCTATGCTCATGGGTGGGTAGAATCAATATTGTGAATATGACCATACTGCCAACAGCAATCTAGAAATTTATTGTAATTTCATCAAAATACCATCATCATTCTTCACAGAATTAGAAAAAACAATTATAATATTCATATGGAACCAAACAAGAGACCACCTAGCCAAAGCAAGACTAAACAAAAAGAAAAAATCTGGAGGCATCACATTACCTGATTTCAAACTGTATTATAAGGCCACAATTGCCAAAACAGCATGGTACTGGTATAAAAATAGGCACACAGACTAATGGAACAGAATAGAGAACCCAGAAGTATACTCAAATACTTAACAGCCAACTGATCTTTGGCAATGCAAACAAAAAAATAAAGTGAGAAAAGGACACCATTTTCAACAAATGATGCTGGGACAATTGGCTAACCACATGTAGGAGAATGAAACTGGATCCTCATCTCTCACCTTATAAAAAAAAATCAACTCAAGATGTATTAAGGACTTAAATCTAGACTTGAAACTATAAAAATTCTAGAAGACAACATTGGAAAAACCCTTCTAGACATTGGCTTCGGCAAGGATTTCATGACAAAGAAACCAAAAGCAAATGCAATAAAGACAAAGATAAACAGCTAGAACTTAATTAAACTAAAGAGCTATTGCACAGCAAAAGGAACAGTCAGCAGAGTAAACAGACAACCCACACAGTGGGAGAAAATCTTCACAATCCACACATCTTACAAAGGACCAATATCCAGAATCTACAATGAACTCAAACAAATCAACAAGAAAAAAAAAAAAAACAAATAATCCCCTCAAAAAGTGGTCTAAGGATATGAGTAGACAATTCTCAAAAGAAGATACACAAATGGCCAAAAAACATATGAAAAATGCTCAACATCACTAATGATGATGGAAATGCAACTCAAAATCCCAATGCAATACCACCTTACTCCTGCAAGAATGGCCATAATCAAAAAATCAAAAAATATTAGATGTTGGCGTGGATGAGTTGAACAGGGAACACTTCTACACTGCTGGTAGAAATGTAAAATATTATAACCACTATGCAAAACAGTGTGGAGATTCCTTAAAGAACTAAAAGTATCTCTACTATTTGATCCAACAATCCCACTACTAGGTATCTACTCAGTGAAAAAGAAGTTATTACACGAAAAAGATATGTGCATATGCATGTTTATAGAAGCACAATTTGCAACTGCAAAAACATGGAACCAACCCAAAGGCCCATCAATCAACAAGTGTATACAGAAACTGTGATATATGTATGTGTGATATATGGATGGAATACTACTCAGCCATGAAAAGGAATGAATTAATGGCATTTGCAATGACCTGGATGTGATTGGAAACTATTATTTTAAGTGAAGTAACTCAGGAATGGGAAACCAAACATCCTATGTTATCACTCATCAGTGGGAGCTAAGCTACGAGGATGTAAAAACATAAGAACAGCACAATAGACTTTGGGGACTCAGAGGGAAAGAGTAGGAAGGAGGTGAGGGATAAAAGACTACAAATAAGGTACAGTGTATACTGCTCAGGTGATGGGTGGACCAAAATCTCACAAATCACCACTAAAGAACTTACTCATGTAACAAAACACCACCTGTTCCCCAATAATCTATGGAAATAAAAACAAAGTGGAACTAGCAAGTGAAAAATATGCCTTTGCTACTTTCAGCTCTTCAAATTTCAGAGTCTTTTGTTATCACAGCAGAATCTAACTTCTCCAAATTATTATTAATTTGTTTATTTATTCTCTTTCACATGTGAGCCTAGGGAAGTCAGCTCTAGGGTAGACCCGATTTAATCTTATCCTGCACCCATCTGGGGCATTGATGTGCAGTTGTGTCCAGTGTGACCTGAAAGGAAGTTTTCTAGAGACTTAGAAATCATGCCTAGATCTTAAAAGGTAATAGCTTTTTTATATACGAATGTGAGGACAGATTAACTAAATCAGTCTTCCTACCTTCTTAAATTTTAAAGAGTATCAAAGAGGAAAAATGGAGTTATGTCACTAATTAGAACATTTAGGAAGCCCTAACAGTGGACTACCAATTCTGTGGGACAATCAATGTCTTCATTTTAAAAGTCAATTTAAATTGACTTTTATATTGCTTGTAGCTAAAGGCATTCTGGCAAACTAATACATACATATGATGTTGTGCTAACATTGTTAAATCCTCAATAAAGTGTCTTATGCAAACAAATTTCTCTTAAAGAATAATTCTTGTCTTTAGAATAATTTCCTTCATTCCTCCAAATGTCTAACTTTGAAATAGTCTTTACTTCTCATATTTTCTAAAATGGTAGGTTTCTATTATTTTTGACATAATCCTTTTCAGACTTGTAGGCTTTAGTCCTGAACATTTATTCTATGTGTTCATCGACAGCTTTGAAGCACAAAGTAAAAGCCATAATTCCTCCTTCACATGTAGGCCAGCTTTAGCCTTCTTCACGTGTTATCACTTTCTATTTAATTCAGAATATTTTGCCACTATTTTACATGTTGCAACTTTTCTAGTTCATGGTCACCCTATAACTCAGTTGTAGCAAAATTCATTTGGCTACCATATCACATATAAGGAACTTTTTCATTTCCCACCGACTCTAAATTCTTCGCTAACTGAGCAAGAGAAATTGTAGGCATTTTCTGATTAATATTTATATTACTTTATTTTAGAGTTAAATTGGTTTTATTTCAACTAGATTTTTCATACTATATTGTGACTCCTCTGTTACCATTAAGTTACCCTAGAATCACAACTACATGATTCTGTTTTACCCTAGAAAAAAATAAAGGGCATCTAAGTCAGTTAAGAAGTCAAACTATCACTGTTTGCTGATGATATAATTTTATACCTAGAAAAGTTTAAAGACTCATCCATTGTATGTTACCCTAGAATCATGTAGCTGTGATTCTAGGGTAACTTAAATGAAAGTAAAGATCAATCTGGATTGGGATAACCTTGGAGATTTTAATGTTCTCTTGCAGCCTCTGAGCCATCTGCAAAACAGACATTGCTACACCTCAGGATGTCTCCAAAGTCAACATTTTTATGAAGACATATGGATTCCAAGAAACCCTTTTCTCCTCAACTCAGCCTTTCAGAGTTTATCCAATTTCAACCTTTTCACAAAATAACACATTAATCTATATGATCAGTTAGGAAGGTGAAGAATCTGTTACCAGGAGGGATGTATTCATCTTCTTCCTGTTTGCCCTCAGCATCCTATGACATTTTAATCATTAACAAAACCCCTTAACTGGACATTTTGGAATGTGCAAGCCTATTCCACGTCCGGATAAATTTTAATTGCAGTTTAAAGCAATTAGTGCAAATTGATAAAACAAAACTTTATGAACAGCATTTTCCTGAGTTTGCTCCAGAACCAAAATAGTAAAAAAGCATATGAACCAGTTATCAAAAGAAAGTTCACAATCACAGACAGTCCAAGGTTACAGAACTTAATAATAACAGGTTATATAATAGACCTATCAAAACCAATAGCAGCGGATAAAGTGCCATTCAAAAGGCAGCAGGGACCTACCAAAAATCAACTCCATTTCTTCTGAAATTAGCTTCAGGACATTTTAGATATCCAGGCCTAAGTGTCAGCTAGGCACCTCATCAAACCCAAAATTGCTTCTCTTCTCCCTTCCCCCAGATCCATTAAGATGAAAAAGTTAACCTGCATGTCATCAAGCCAACAATGTTAGCCGAAATTATGGCTCAGCACGATTGTCTCTAATGGAAGCACAAGCACACAGGACAGCATGGGTCTGGAATTTTACCCTGTATGACTCCAAAGAGTAGTTCAACCATTCTAGAGAAAAACTCCACCTATAAAATAAAGTCAGGTATGTGAAGCATGAAATAAAATTGACACGATTTTAACAGTGCATTGGAGTAAAATGCATCCAGTGAGGTCTTACCAGATAAATGCAGAAGAAAAGTCAGATATTTTCCTAAAATGCCATCTTTCTATTTTTATATTGAGTCTGAGGAAAAGTAGAGATAAAGTAGAATAGTTGATGTCTTCAGTGTCAAAACCTTTGTAGTTCTATTTACCAATCCTCTGTGGTAAACACTGGATGCAGAATGAGATCATTTTGTAGATCTTTGGAGTTGGGAGAGTCATAACACAATTAAGGGACAAGAATTCCTTCACTCTTGAGAAAGCAGACCTTGCAGCATTGGGGCACCATTGAACAAATCCCAGGCTTACTCATTTAAACATGTTTAAAAAGAACAGTGGATGGATGCATGCACTCACTGAAATAATATTTAAAAATTGTCTTTTGTGGATATTCACAACACACATAAACCTTATGTTTGTGTCTGTGTGTCTGTGTGTACAAAAAGGAAAATAGAAACTTCATTGGTACTAAGGCAACTTCTGTATAACCCAATAGCACATGAACTTTTCATCTTGTCTCTGGCTTGTGCTCTTTGAAACAGATACTACTAGCTGTTCACCCAAGAGTCTTTTCCCACTTTTTCTTCTTAACAGAAATTTGCTCTCTTCCATTTGGCCATGTGTTTCAGGGGAGAGAGATACTAGCCTAAGCCTGGAATGAATTATGGTTAATATAATTTAACTATAGTGATTCCATTTATCTTCCTAGGAATTAAGCTTTTAATTTCATTACAGTTAAGCAACAGTTTTTGATTACTTAAAATATATTTTTAATGAAATTTCAGGATTTTTATCTTACATTATAACTATGTATACCCCAACATGAATGTCCAGTCTTCTGCATTTTATAGTAACAGTTCTTGATTTAATTTAGTTAAGGTCAATTGTACTTTATCTGAAAAATCATTTAAATTCGCCAATTAATCTCTGAGAATATTCACTCCAAAATACTACCATATTGTTTTACTTTTTTATATAGTCTAAGTTTTTATATTTGATCTACTTCTTACATGTATGTATGGCTTTCCTCACAGAAATCAGAAATTCTCTACCAATATAAGCAATAAAAATAATAGGTTACTCTTATTTACTATAAGAACTTCTTAGAACTAAGAATATGGAAACATATACTTAAGTAAAAACAAAACCAAAAAACAAAACTGATAGTTGAAAAACATATTTTTATTACTGATTAATTAAATGGGTCATGGAAGATATCAGGATTTTAAGGAGTAGTGAAGTTTTTCAAGGAAAAGAATGATGAAAAAAAAACTGAGAATTTTACAGAAGGAAATGGGGCATTGCTCATTTTAGTATACAGCAAGTATATTCCCTTACTTGGATAGGTATAGTTAGTAAGAGAGAATTTCAATGAGATGGACTCCCACCATTGAAAAAGTTCTGGCTTTATGTGCTATGTGATGTCAGGAAGTGAAGAGATACCTATTTCATGAAATCAGAGAATTTGGGGAAAAAAATTAAATATACTGAAAATTTCAACGAAAATATTTAAAAAGCAGTTTTCTTCTGTTAATCTTTGTTGAAAATTTATGACCTTTTAGCTGTAAATGCTATATACCTAGCAATTATTCTGTAATAACATATTTCTTCTACCTTTTGTAAAGTCTCCAGAAAAAATTTTAAATTGTCTAATGAATCTTATTAATTTGCATGTAGTCTCAAACTATAAAAATTCAATAGAGCAAATTAAAACAGAAAAATACAAAATAGAAATAAAGTTTTATTCCAAGCAAAAAATTGAAATTTTGGAAATCTCCCAATTAAAAAATTTAAATTACATGTCAAAAGCCTGATCTATATACTGCCAGAGGACACTTCCCCCAAAATTACATCATATACTTTCACAAAGATCTGCAGGTCAGAGCAGAAATTTTAATTCATCCACTATGTTCTACAGCCATTTCTTCAATTCACCCTAATCCAGTTTGCTGTTATGGCCCATTTGTCCCAACCTGAAGAAAGGTTGGTCTCTAGTCTGTCTTAGAATTCAAGGAGTTATTTCTATGAATATATTCTGGCATTCAAAACCTTCTTAAGAATGTAGATTATTTTTGACTCTGGTTCAACCAGTTCAATATGTGCAACCTCTAAGGTAGAAAAAAAAAATCTAAACCAGCTGGATTCATCTCATTTCTTAACAGGATTTCCAGGAATTTCAGAATCTAGAAATGAGTGATGAGGGGTTTTGACATTTTAAAATACCAGTATCCATAGATAAGACATACTTATATTCATTGCTTCTTCCAAAATATAGGCATTTTGAAAATTATCTGTGAGTAGTTTTCAAAATATATATAACCGTTAAAATTCAGGTAATTCAATATTTTTCCTGGTTTTTCTTCTCGCTTTTTTTTCCTCCATTAGTTTTGCATTTTCTCTATTGTACCAATTACTGGTAAGAACTCACGAATCTGTAGCATGAACACCTAAGTACATCCATCCCCACCTCCTTCTTGTCATATGAATTTATGAAAGAAGGGCTCAGATGGTGAAAGGCAAAGCATATACTATTTATTGCATTACAGCTGTCTTTTTACTATCATTTTTGATGATTAGGTGATTGGGAAACACCAAATTGTGATGGTTAAAAGGATGAGCACCTCTGTAATTCCACTGTTTATTGGCTGTGCAATATTACTAAATCTTTCCAAGCCCCAATTTCTTCATCTGTAAAAAGAAGATAATATTACTATATCATACTGTTGTTGTGAAGATTAAACAAGACAATATGAATGAAGAGCTTGGGAGAAAAGCTGACACATTCAAGCATCCAATAAATTACTTGGGGAAGTTAGTGTAAGGAATTCAAAATGCAGCCAATCTTTTGCTTTTAGAAGAAATGTCAAGTGCTTTTCAAAAAGGCAGCAGCTTCTAAGGTTCTTCATGTTCTTTGGAGTACAAGTAGGTAGATGGAAAGAGGCTCTCACAGGAAATAATATCTGTGCTTTTCACATTTTATTATTCTTAGCATTCCTGACTTATCGAAAAATGTAAGAACAGAATAGCATGCCACAGGTTAACATACCATCTGTAATTCTGGCATTTGAAATAATATGTATAGAACTTTCTCTATCATTCTTTTACTATTTGATTTCATTTTAAGTTTCCCTTTCTGACCAGAAATGTAACTCTCTGAAAGAAAATTTTAAGCTACAGGAAACAAAAATGAAATAATAATTTGAAAGGCAAATAGGAGCTATCAGTCAAATTTCTTTTTAAAATAGAGTATTTATTTCAGGCAACTTATTGAAGGCAACAGGGGAGAAAGTCTTTACTCCAGCACATATCTTGTCTCATATGAAGAGCCTGCCCTACTTTGACATCACATTGAAAAGGAGGGAAAAAGCCTTGCTTCCTTAATTTAGATTGCACTCTTTCTCAATGGAAAGAGATTAGCAACATTTCCCTTCATTTTGATTTTCAGTGTCCCGTTATCCTGCTGGTTTGCATTTAAGATCAGTCTTCTTTTAGGCTAAAAATTATCTTTGCTCCCCAGCCAGGTTTGACAGCTCTTAATACTTAAATGAATCTTATAGAAAAAGGAAAAAAAATGTGCTCTGAAACAAAAAGATCTCATATTTTTCAAGTTAAAATCTTCATTTATTTTCATTTTTCTTCAGAAACTACAAGTTCTAAAATTGATGGAGTCTCTAACTTTTCAATGTTGCTAAGTCAAAGACCTTTCCTCATAATAGTTCACCCAGAAACCGAGCAGCCTTGGGCACTTTAGTGCCATAGCCAATGCTTCCACAGGCTTTAAGTGCCTATTGTAATTTAATAGCAACAAGTTTCGAAAAATAGAAAAGCAATAACTAGAATTCTCTTTCCCAGGGTGTTCAATTAATTCAATTGGGCATTCAGTTGCTAAATTTTTAACAGAACTGGAGTCTCTAACCTTATTTCAATGAAAATAAGTAGAATACCATTAATTCCTTTTGGACAGTACATTTGATTGTGTGAAGAGGTTTCCATGCTTCAGCTTGTAACCTATTTCCCCTGATATGTGAACAATATTTTCCTCGTATTTCAATGAAGAAGCTTAAGGCTAAGGTGTCAAATTTGTCTTTTATTTTCTACTTTTTTCCTTATACTTCACCAGATGAAATACCATAATTGAAACCTGAAAATAGCAATTTTTCCCTTGACAATACTTCCAGTTTCTACTTTTAACTAGATTATCTCCTGTCCCTTTCTTATCCCCATGAAATACAAGTAATCATGGCCTGGGCTATCGACCAAGAATGGCAAACACTGAAAACTAAATAAGATTAAGATATTCTAAGTCATTAAGTGAATTCCCTTTACAGAATGATTTCAATAATGGAATAGTCTGAAGTCTCCAAAATTGTGTTGTAGAAGAATACTTAATAAAGTAAAAAGATATATTAAGTGGAAAGGCAAGTTACAAAAATACCATCTCCTCATTAATCCTGTTTCTCTTACTGCTCCATCTGTACCCTTCACACCTCAATTTCTTATTTCCCATGCTTCAGTCACAGAGTCGTCTGCATTCCTCAGAACTAGAGCAGCCCTTGAATGGCCCAGCTAACATGCACTTCCAGCTCCCTTCTCCCCAACATCATCTACCAAAGTGGTCTGTGACACTTTTGCTTTTGTTCTAATTTAGTAGTCGCAGCTGTAATCCCTCTCTCTCTCATTCCACCCCACCCCTAACCCTTCAGTCTTTCTTCAGCCCTGTGGAAGTCAGAAATGCAGCTACAGCAGACATTTTGCTGCCATGGAGAAAAAAAAAAAAAAACACAAAAGCAACAGTGTGCTATTAAACGTCTAACAATTACTTTTCCTGGGGGACCTTATATGCAGCATTTGCTCACTTATTTGCTGTAAATATCCCCACCATGGTCTATTTAAAGCCAGCAATTTGACATCACTCAGCATCAAATCAGGGAGAGCTGCATGCAATAAACACACTGTGATACAGTGTTTCCACCACACAGTTCCCACATATAGAAATAATCTCAAGGGCATATATAATAATGAAATGTAGAACAATAATTTAAAAATCATGAGTTTTCAGTATTGATTATCTTTATTCTTAACATACATTTTTAGTTCATAAAATTTAAGTTTTAATAACAGCCGTGTTTCACAACCAACTCACAAATTCCCAGAACTTTAATGACTGGCTCTCTCAGGATGGCTGCAGCACAGCAGTGTTGAGTAGAATCACAGAAGTGTGGTTCTGATAACACTGAATCAACAAATTATTGCTAAATCTGCCTACTCCAAACTTTGTGTTAATGTTGTATCCAGCTCTCCTAGGTTCTTGGCCTCTGTAACCCTGAAGAATCTGGAAAGGTGAATTAGAGCAGACCCAAAGAAGAGAGATTTATGGGGTAGGGGGAGGAGAAGAAAGGAGAGAGGGAGAGGGGGAGGGGGAGGGGGAAGGGATGCATTCAGATACGGAGCAGCTGAAGTTTTAACCCTTGAGTTATTCCCTCCTCATTCATGTTCTCCTCAAAAGAAAGGAGTTCTTTCAAACTTCCTCTGCAGTGATTGATCTTTGAATCTGATACCGGATTGGCTACATGGTCCATAGCCCTGACTTACAGAGCCCCCTCCTCCCAGAGCTTTCGGCAAGATTTTGGGACAAAGAAGCCCCACCTGGCTTTCCCTGCCTGGCCCGCCCATGGGAAACACAAAGAACTACATATGAAACTCCTCTGGTCTCCAGATGGAGGCATGCGGCCGAGAAATTCCTGCCTTTGAAACCACACCCCTCCCAGACCCAGGAAGAGAAGTTTCTTTAACACAGTCCCTCATTAAGTCAGAAAGTAAATTTAGGTTTGATTAAGTGGCTTGGTCAAGTTTTTTGCTGCCTGCAGACTAGGTGTCCACGATGTGCCAACAAAACTCTTTTCTCCTTAGTTCTGTTGCTTATTTATGACTTTATTGAGAACACTCCCTCACCCACAGTACTTGCAATATTCATGAGCTGGGTCCTTACAAAACTAGGGTTCCAGGACAAACTCATCCCCTTGGAAAGTGTTTTCCTAATTCACTTTTCAATGTTTGCATTTATATCACATTCCTTTGTTTTATCTCATAACAACTATTGGAAACTATATTTTCTTTGTTTATTGCCTGTATCTCTCACCAGAGGGAAAATGCTCTGACAGAGGACCATTGAACTAATCTGTCTAATTAACTGCTGACCCTCTAGCATCTAATTCAAAGCCTGGTGCATAGTAGGGATTCAGTAGATAAGAATTAAATTAATTGCATCCCAACCAAATTTCTAAAAGAATAAAACAAATGAAGCTGGCTCATATGTCCAGGATAAGCCACGCAGGCATCCTTTCTATTAAGCTGCTTCCGTGGTGGATGAAATCTGTTAAATTTCATGGCTTCTTAAAGTTTCTAAAATCTCTGATTAAGTTTGTTTAAATCATCTTAAAGTCTGAATTTTATTTTGCAATGGATTATAATTTTTAACAGCTTTTTAAAGATACACATATCATAAAATTCTTATGCTTTAAGAGTATGATTCAATGATTTTTAGTAAATTTGCAGAGTAATTCAACCATCACCACAATCCGGTTTTGGAGTGTACTATGGTGCCATATCTAAGAACTCTCTGCCTAACCTAAAGTTGTAATTGTTTTAGGATGTGTCAAATTCAGACCTATGAACTGTTCAAATGTTTTATACCCTGCAAAATTTTCCATTTTTTTCACATTGAAATTATGTTTTATTTTGCAAGTCAATATCTATTTTCATATTACTTACTGAACAAAATACAATGAAACCATTTTTATTAGCCCAACTTTCTCTTAATATTTCTTCCATTTCTGAACATACTGAGTCATGCACTATGCCACTAGTACACTTCTTCCTAATTAAAGGTACCATATTTCATAGTGTGTAGCTGCAGGGCCAGAAGCCAAAGACACATGATGGTGAGAACTGAGGAACTGTATGAAGATAGTTTGGAGGGTCGGGTAGATAAAGTCACAGGGAGAACATGGTCAGTGTGGCTGAAAGACAGGTTACAATGAGCAAATAGATAAAGGGAGTCAAGTTTCTCATTAGCAGAGAAGTTATTCATAAACATAGAAAGAGGGAAGACTATAAAGAGCCCCCAAATATTGTAGTGGAATATGAGTTATTGATATAAACTCATGTATTTATAATATGCATATATTGTAGACACATATGGAAACATTATAGATATATGATATTTAACTATATATACATAATGCTCACATATAAAGAATATATTTTTTTCTAGGTGTGCCCACTGAGAGGGCATGGAAACAATGATAACCTATTGGCATTAATTTATATTCTCACATCACTTTAATGTCTTGCTTAACATAAGATGGCTAGATTCTCATATCTGCTTCTGTCTGCATTCAGTCTGTTGCAATATGTTATTCTGGTTCAAGGCAATGATAGAACTCAAGCTTTACATAGATATATAGTTGTAAATGAGAGGAATATTTTTATAGTCTTTTTAGATAATTATAGATAATCTTCTCTGGTACTACACCAAAACTCACAAGTGATAATTCCTAAAGATTAATTGCAATATGGAATCTGAAACCTGCCACTGAATTCTTGCATTTTGTTACATTAAAATTCATTTGTCTAACTTGCACATAAAATGAATTTTTAATTTATGTATAATTTTGTAACATCATTTAATTGTTATTAAGAAATTTTGCTTTATTGATATAAAAATATTTTCCAAGTGTTGACACATTTTAATATACAGCATCAGAAAAATTACATTTGTTAATATCACTACGAATCTAATAAGAAAAGTCAGGCTGGAAAGCTGTTGCACTTATGGATGACAAATGACTAATACTTAAATTTTCCAAAAAATGTGATTTTCCCTTGAGGGTCTGAATTCTATCTTTGACAAGACATTAATGACCAAATTATTTACATTGAAGTAGAAAAATAATTTATTTAATCACTGCCAATACCTACATCTGAATAATAAGTTTTTCTGTTAGTCATTCTTTCAAATAAAAAAAATATTGTACAAAAAAAGTGGTTAGTTCAGCTTGTAACTTAGATAATCACCCCAATGTAAAGATAACAGTCCTACTCAAAGTGAATTGTTTATACTTTCTATTTTATACATAGGGTATTTCTTCTCAGAAGAATAATGTGTGTGCTCAAGTCAACATACAAAGGAATGAAATTGGATCCTTATCTGACACCACATACAAAAAATAAGCCAAAGTGGAATGAACCCTAAATGTAAGAGCTAAAACTATAAAAATCTTAAAAGAAAACATAGGGCAAAAGATTTACGACAGATTTGGCAATGGTTTCTCAGATAGGACACATAAAGCATACATAACAAAAGAAAAAATAAATTAGACAACATCAAAATTGAAAATACCTATGTATCAAAGAATACAAACAACAGAGTGAAAAGACAGTGCACAGAATGAGAGAAAATATTTTCATGTCAAATATATAATGAGTAGTTAATATCAAGTATCTATAAAGATCTCCTAAAACTCAACAACAAAAACAGATTTAAAAATGGGCAACAGATTTTAATAGATATTTATCCCAAACAGATATATAAATAGCCAATAAACACATGGAAAAATACTTAACATCATTAATTATTAGGGAAATACAAATCAAACCCACAATGAAATACCTCTTAATACCCATTATGTTAGCTACAGACACAAAAGAATATTGGTAAGGATATGGAGAAGTTAGAACTCTTGTGCATTATTGCTAGGAATGTACATGTAATTGTACTGCAACTGCCATAGAAAACAGTAAGGCAATCCCTCAAAAAATTAAAAAACAGAATTCCCATAGAAGCACAACAATTCCACTTCTGGGTATACAACCAAAAAAATTGAAAGCAGGGACTCAAAGAAGTATTTGTATACCCACATTCATCGCAGTGTCATTGGCAAAAGCAAAGGGGCAGAAGCAACACAAGTCTTCATTGACGAGTGAGTGCATAAATGAAATGTGGTGTGTACATAAAATGGAATGTTATTCAACCTCTAAGAGGAAGGAAATTCTAACAGATGCTACTCCATGGATGGACATTGAAGATACTGTGATCAATGAAGTAAGCCAGTCACAAGGGACAAATACTGTATGATTCCACTTATGAGGTTCCTAAGATAGTCAGATTCCCAGAGACAGAAAATAGAATGGTGGTTGTCAGGGACTGGGGGAGGAGAGAAAGGGGAGTTGTTGTTGTTTACTCGGCAAAGTTTTAATTTTGCAAAATGAAAAGAATTCTGGAGGTGAATTGTTGTGATTATGGTACAACAATGTGAATGTACTAAATGCCACGAAATCATCTACCTAGAAAGAGTTAAGATGCTAAATTTTATGTTGCATGTAGTTTACCACAACTAAATTTAAAAGAAAATGTGGACTCAGGGGTTGAGATTTAATAAAATTAATAATTTTTACCACATCATCAAAGACATTCTTAAGTGAAATAGACATTTTGTTTTCCTTTGAGTGAGTGGAAGAAAAGGGCACTACTGAACTATTGTGTTTCACCCTGTCTGATAGCACAGTTTGGTGTCACTGCCTTGATTTTTGCTAAGGTGACATAAGTTTATTCTCCACTACTGTTGCAACATCAGTGCAAATACCAACATAGAAAAAAAAGAAAGCATTATATTGTGAGTATACAATATTATTTTAATATAATTATGAAAATATTTTTATTTTCACCTACTCCATAAGAGGGTTATAGGGAGCCTCCAAGGGTCTATGAACCACATTTTGGAAACCACTTAGGTATTACAACTAACACTTACATGCTATAATTAGTTAAGTGATATGGCTTTATTCAAAAAATCTTGACAATTCTTGATTAAGACTCAAATGCAGTTGCTCCATGTGATATATAATTCCATACTTATTTAATGTTAAAATAAATAAAAGTATGCATCTTACCTTTTAATCATTTGTCCACTCAGTCTTGTTAAAATTTTCTACTAATCATCAGTCCAAAATGTCCATCTAGACAACATTAACTCTGAACCATTTGTCCATTATATTTTCTTAAAAAATATGGGTTTATATTTTGGTTCTGAAAACTTTTACAATTTTTCTTAATCTATGAAATGACAGGATTCGAAGAAGAAAATGAAGCCTCTTCAATTTTTCTTCCCTGCTTCCTTCTCAGCAGAAACCCAAATTTTGAATAATAGTGGACCGGGAGACTATTTTCTTGGGAGAGGTAGTCCTTGCCCACAACTTTAAAAGTAGAGTCATTATTTGCTTAAGTCTGTTACTGTAAGTTCTATTTTTTTAATATCCTTCTTTTTTCAGGCTTTTTTTTTACAATTAAATGTAGCCACATGACTTAGCCTGGTCTGTGAAACATAAGTGAAAATCTGTTTTTGGTAAAGTTTTTGGAGAAAGCTTTTTTAATCCTCATTTTTCTGAAAGAGAGATATAAGAAGAAAATTGTTGATACTATCCCTTTCTTCCTCACGTAAATGTGCATGTGATTCCAGGAGCCTTGTCAGCAATTTTGTGAACAAACAGTGAAAACGAAGATAAAAAGCCAGCACATTAAAACAAGTACAGCAGGCCGGGCGCAGTGACTCACACCTGTAATCCCAGCATTTTGGGAGGCCGAGGTGGGTGGATCACCAGATCGGGAATTCAGGACCAGCCTGAGCAACATGGTGAAACCCTGTCTCTACTAAAAATATAAAAAATTAGCTGGGCATGGTGGCATGTGCCTGTAGTTCCAGCTACTCAGGATACTGAGGCAAGAGAATTGCTTGAAACCAGGAGATGGAGGTTGCAGCCTGGGCAACAAAACAAGACTCCGTCTCAAAAAGAAACAAATAATAATAATAAAAAAAAAGAATAGTGGAATAGTGGTTACCAGGGGCTAGGAGGTGTCAGTCAAATAATTGAAAACTTCGGTTAGATATAAAGAATAAGTCCAAGACAGCCACTGTACAACATGGTGACTATAGTTAATAACAATGTATTGTATCCTTAAAAATTGCTAAGAAAGTAGATCTTCAGGATTCTGACCAAAAAAAGAAAAGTATGTGAGGAAATGCATAGTAAATTATCTGTATTTTGCCATTCCGCAATGTATACATATTTCAAAACGTGTTCTACATAATTAATTTATAGATTTTTGTCAATTAGCAAAATATTTAAAAAGATGAATAACCATTGTCCCTCTGTCAGAATTCCAGTAGACTTTCTCCAATTACTAAGTTAAGTGCTTCAGGCAAGTATTCTATCTTGAGCTGCAAACTTAGTTTTATTGGTGCAATTGCAAACTTAGAAAAAGGCTAACTGTATGCTAACAGTGGTATGGCTAACACAAATCTGAAGGAGTCTACTCTCTAGTGTCTTTTATGTATTTTCACTTTCTCTTAAATGTGACTTATCCTCAAAGGTACACTGTTAGCATCTGCAGATATGGAACTGAGAGATTCTACTGAAAGATTACTCAAACGTAACTGAAAGGCAAAATTATTTGTTAATACATTTAATAAAAATTTATTGAAGCCAATTGTATGCCAAGCACTATTCCATCTGCCATAAAATGGTGAATGAAATAAAGTTTTTGTTTTTCTAATAAAGAGAAAACTAAAGTGAAGCAAACAGGAAACATATTCCAATTATGATGCTGTAACAAATACCTCAAAGTGTGGAAGTGGACTTAGAACTGGGCAACAGGTAGAGGCTGGATGGATTTCAAAGGTCATGCTAGAAATGTGAACAGTAGGGAGATTCTGGTGAAGTCTAAGAAATGCAAACCACGTTACTGGAAACTGGAGGAAAAGTGATCCTTGTTATAAAGTGGGAAAGAACTGCATTCTAGTGTTTGGTTGAACTGTGTTTTAGTGTTTTGGCAGGGTAGGACTGTGAGCAGTGAAATTGGAAATTTAGCTGAGGAAATTTCTAAACAAAATGTTGAAAGAGTGGCTGGGTTCCCTTCAATTGCTTGTAGTAAATGCAAAAGAAGTCAGATGCATTGAAGAAGGAATTGTTAAGCAAAAATGAACCAGAATTTGAAGATTTGAAAGAACTTTCAGCTTATCCATATTGCCAAAATTAGAATGCTTGCTCTAAAGAGAACACTAAAGATGTGGTAGAAAAATCATTTGATAAAGAGATCATGTGTGTAACTCATGGACTTAATCAATCAACGTAGTAGAAGCCAGTAATAGAGATAGGATTATAACAGTTTTAGTTGGAACAAAAGGGGACACAAGAAAGAAAGTCTGTCAGACAACTTGAATTTAAAAGGACCAGACCACGAAGCCATTTGGCAGCAAATGTGCACCACTATTCAAGGAAAGGGAAGAATGATTCTAAAAGGGATTCTCAGAGCTGTCACTCTCCTGCAGATTCAGGGAGCAAAGCTATTTCCTCTTTGACTTCAAAGAGTAGGTCAAGCTATCTGGTTTTGGAAGGCCAGTATGACCCCAGTCAGTGTCTCATGGTTGGGGCCTTGTAGTGGCATAAAAGTGCTACAACCACAGAGCTGTAAGGATAGCACTGTCATCCCAGGGGACCTGGCAAGCAGAGAACTGAACCACAAAAAATTATTTTCAAGCTTGAAGATCAACCTAGTGGAATTAGCCTCGTAAGATTTTGAATTTCCTTGGGACTTGTCATCTCTTTCTCCCTTCTGATTTCTCCAATTTGGAGTGGGAATGTCCATGTTATGCCTGTCCCACCGTGGTATTTTCGTAACATAAACTTTGTCTGGTTTCACAAGTACACAGCTGGAGAGGAATTTTGCCTCAGGAAGAATTGTACTTCTAGGCTTATCCACATCTGATTTAGATGATTTAGACGAGACTTCTGTCTTTAGACCAGACTTTAGAGCTGATGCTGGGTAAGTTAAGACTCTGGGGACTATTGGGATGAAATGAATACACTTTGCATGCAGTAAGAGCATGAATTTTGGAGGGCCAGGGATGGAATGCTATGGGCTGAGATGTGTCTCTACAAAAATCATATGTTGAAGCCCTGACTCTGAATGTGACAGTATCTGCAGACAGGATGTTTAGGAGGTAATTAAAATTAAATGAAGTCATAAGGGCAGGGCCCTAATCCACTAGGACATCACCTTAGAAGTAGAGATTTCTCTCTCTCTCTCTCTCTCTCTCTCTCTCTCCTTTTCTCTCTCTACTATATGAGGTTACAGCCAGAAGGTAGACACCTGCAAGCTAGGAAGAGAGCCATCACTAGATGCTGGCGCCCTGCCCTCAGACTTCCAGACTTCTGAACTAAGTGAAAATAAATTTCCGTTGTTTAAGCCACCTTCTCTATGTTACTTGACTGTGGAACCAGAGCTAATATAAGAAACTTGCATCTAAAGGATAATATGTAAGGAGGAAAACTACAGCAGATGAGTTTGGTTACCAGGGAAAGGGTCTGTCTTTGCAGGATTTAGGAGAGTTTAGAGTTTATTTTAAAAACACAGTGAAGCCCTTTAAACAGGAAGACATGTAGTCCTACTTGATTTCTTTTACAGATCAAATAGTGGAAGAAATGTTCCACTCTACAGAGTTTTTCAGTATGTTTTTGTATTGTCACCAGTTCATGATTCATTCATCAGAGGACAGAGGCAGTTGGGCCAAGTTGCTAAATCTCAGTTGAGTTCTAAGAAGAATTCAAGAGAATTCCACAGACTATGGAAAGGTCACAAAGAGTGTCTCAAACCTGCTTCTGCTTATAAAATCATTTGATAATAGTTATGCTTGCTATTCATGAGTGTCTTTCCATGTTATAATCACATCTTCTTATCTGTGCTTCTTCTGAAAAATGTCAAGATATTTACGAACTTCCAGGCTAGAAATATTTATGATCTCCTGGGTGTACCGTTCCCCTACTACTGTGGTCTGAACATTTGCATCTTTAAAAAAATTTATACATTGAAATCTAATTACCAAGGTAATGGTATTAAGAGGTGGAAACTTTGGGAGGAGATGAAGCCATAAGAGTGGATAGAGATCTTGTGAATGGGATTCATGCCCTCATAAAAGAGGTCTCAGAGAGCTTCTCTGCTTCTTCTACCATGTGAAATGCAGCAAGAGGGAGCCATCTATGAATGAGAAAATGGGCCCTCACCAGACATTGAGTCTGCTGGCACCTTGATCTTGGACTTCCCTACCTCCAGAAAGTGAGAAATAAATTTCTGGTGTTTATAAAATACCCCGTCTATGGCATTTTGTTATAGCAGCCTGAATAGAGTAAGAGAGCTACCACTCCCAAAATATATTTTAAAGCCTAAAAGTTATTGTTACTTTGTGTGCATATTATTCTACATTTGTGTATGTGTGAGAAGTAGGGAAAGAAAAGTGGCATTAAAATACTAATAAATGAATAGGAGGATGTCATACATTTGCTAAATATATGATAACTGTTTATTAGGCAAAACTTATTCACAGGTATAAAAAGCCCATCAGCAAAATAGGTAAGAACCCTACTCCTTATCCTCTTTTTTGGAATAATGCATATTCTTTGGGATTAATAAAAAAAGTAAAGTATTAAATGATCTAGCAAGCTGGTTTCTAAGGCTAACTGATTGGCTTGTGTTGCATAAGAACATGGCTGACAGAGCCAGATTTCAGAAACTTATTTGATTTTCTATAGATGAGACTAGGGATAGCCTCCTCCATTGTATGTGAGAATATGCGTCACACACAGGCCTCTTATTTTCCATAAATTGCTTTTTCTTATGGCTCATCTTGGATCAGCTGCAGTTAATTTTGCTCCATATTCCAGTGATTACAGCTGGAATCACAATGGCACTTTCAGTTTCATTAACAACAGAGTGCCTGAGGCTTGTGTTCAGATGTTATAATAGAAGATTTGCTGGGGCAAATATGAGTGTTCATAAGTAACCTCTTCCAGGAGGATCTGGGGACCACAGAGCCAGAACAAATTCTGAGCAGTATACTTTCCTTCCTCCTAATTTCTACCAGTAATTATAAAACTATACAAGCTAAATGCTCTTTATTAAAGAACATTCTTCTTTGCTAAAAGGGTTTTATCAGATTTATCCCTTCAAAGCTATTAAGACAAATTGGCTTTAATTTTTTTTTCTAATTTTAACATCCCAGTACAGAGGCAGGTTCACCAGATCTTATATTCAATGAAAATTTGGTCTAACAGACGTTTTTCAAGATATACTTGGAATCTAAATTGGTGGAAATTTTTTAAAGGAGTTTTTTATTGTCGTTGTTGCAAATTTGCCTTGCATGTTATGGAAATATAATTTTTCAATTTAAATAATCAGCACTGCAAGCATATCATCTTATAATAAATAACCTAAGGAAGAATCAATCCACCGTGACTAGGTATGCTAACTCTTATAGCCTGAGTAATGGTGAGAAACCTCACTAATAACAATGTAGAAAAATACATAATTAAGAAACATTACACAAATACAGTCTATTACATAGAATTAAAACAAACAAACTTGAATTACAATGGGGCCTCCTAAACTAGTTTTCTTTCTCTCTCATATTTTCACTTTTATCAAATCTGTATTTAGAGTAGGAAGATATACAAATAATACAAGCTACTGGGTTGGAAGGAAAATGATATTATAGAAAAATCTGTTTTCTTTTTCACTCAGAGAACAATTTGAGATAGAAATACTGACTTTTTGAGTGCAGCTATATCTACACCTCTATTTTTTTTCAATATCAATCATTTTAATCCTGTGCCTGGAGTTTATTGAAGATGTAATTGCCTGAAAAATAAAAACCCTAACCAACTTGATAAAGTCAGTGGAAAAATATTATAAATCTTTGACTGAAAATCCAAAAGTCTTTAAAAATGCTTTTGCTTCAAGTATCCAGATAATATAGATATTCTTTTGTCTTTCTGTTAATGAATAGATTACAATAATTGATCCCATCTATCAATTATATTTGTACTTTTCTCTATTTAAATTCATAAATGCATTGAGAATTTTTGAAGTCCTGAGATTACAAAGATAAGATTATCATCATCACTATTAACTACTATATTTTGAGCCCCTGATATATATTAAGACTGCACTAAGTCCTTACACATACTATCCTTTTTGATAGTCCTAACAAACCCATGAGATACATAAAATTGTCTGTATTTTACAATTGAGGATACTGAAAAAGTCTTGATTCTAAGACAGTTTACAGGCTATCTATTCTTTGTTTTATCGTTTAAAGCAAATAATTAAAAACAAAGGAAATACTATGGCTTGATCATTTTCAGATACTCTGAAAAGTTTATTTTCAAATATTTAAAATATTTAAAGTTGAATATTAAAATATTCATTTTTCAAGCCATATACCACAATGAGCTTCATACTGAAAGAAACATAATTAATCCAGATTTTGCTAGTAGAAAGCAGAAATCCTAGGCAAGCCTCCAGAGGAATGAAAGTACATGGCATATGAGGGAAACAACAAAGAGTTTATTCTGCTGGAGTAAAGAGGGAACAGGAAACATTTTCCAGAAAATACATCCAGAAACATAGCGTGGGGCAAACTAAAGGGCTTTGAGTTCGGACAATGTTCCCATGCAGTCAGTGGACAGCCTACCTCTCAGATCATTTTTCTTCAGTTTCTTTAAATTTTTTAACTTTCAAACACTTTTTAACAATTTTTTTTATTTCCATAGGTTTTGTGGGAACAGGTGGTATTTGGTTACATGAGTAAGTTCTTTAGCGGTGAGCTGTGAGATTTTGTTTCCTTTTAAATACTCTTTTCCCTCTATGCATTCTTTTAATGCTGATGTTCTTTCAGATGGTTTTCCCCAAAATATACAATATATCTGGTCAATTTCTTCCATATTTGGCAATTCACTTCCCTGCTATATTCATCAATAACAAATCTATTTCTCCGGATAAGACCCCTTTTCTAAATTTCAAGCCTATATATTATATTGGTTGTGAAACCTTTACTTGAATATAGTGGAGGCACCTCAAACCCAGTAGACTGAATTTGAGCTCCTTCCCCTGTTCCCATTGCCTCTTCCTCTCTCTGTTTCTCCTGCGTCCTCCTTCTCACTAATTATATCACTCTTACACAGCACTGAACACTCAGTGTCTACCTTGCCTCCCACATCCAATCAAGGTCTACAGATCTTGTTTACTCTCCCCACAAATATCTCCATTTAATCTCTCCATCATGATGGCCATCATTGGAATCTAGATGAATTTCAACACTCCCAGTACTACGCTGGTTACCCCCTAACCAATGATAATTTAATGAGGATATATTAAAAAGTTTAACTGGGAACAAGACAATATATGAATATTCAATTTATGTGCTTAGTCTCTGAGACACCAAGAATTATTTAAAATCCATCAGATCACAAAGCATCAGAAGTGGGAATGAAATATGACTGTTAAGCAAAGTGAAAGCCATTCGAGGAGTAAAGATTTTATTTTCCAAATTCTGGAAGTCCCAATCAGATGGATATAAGCAAGCATATTTCTAGTTTTGTGTTCTACATTTTCAGTTCATCTCTTTCTTTAGCAAGTACTCATGCTGCTCTTCAGATTACATTTTGAATTTAAAAGCCTCTAATTGATGTACTAGACCTATTTCTGACTAACTTCTGTAAAGTTACAGCTTTATTTTGAAAGAAGAGACTAATTGTCAGCTCAGTTAGCAAGAGGGAAGAGGAAATTTTTGTGACACTTAATTACAAGTTTTTAGAGATGTTATCAATATCAGTAGAGAAAATTCTTGAAATGTGGCGAAAAGTAGTATTTACATTATCATTAAAATAACCAGATAATAGAAGAGTATCTCTTCTGCCTTTACACCAGGTTTCTGGCTTAAACAACAACAAAAAAAGATGAACTGAATTAGAAGTATAGCCAGAAAACAAAAACCATTGTATCAGATGAACAAAAATATCACCAAAGCATAACCCAAGGCAGTTTGCACTCTAGCTTTGTGTTAAGAATGACAAAATTGGCTACATCACCTTTTATAATTTTTTTTCAATCTATTCAAATCCTAGGAAATGTGCAACACTCTGCAATCTGTTCCATGTCTTTTGAGATTATTGAATTAACTAATGTAATTCCATAAAAACTGGTATCTGGTAAGTTTGCAAAAATTCTTAGAGCTATGTTAAATAATCTGACTATATTGAATATTTGCATTTGGAAACCAAATTTGAAATAGGAATTCCTTATTCACTATGATTAGCTTGAACATATGAAGACTCAGAGCTCTAACTCAAGCAATAATTCCAATTTAATTATTGTAATACTTTCTGATGGTGACTGAAAACTAAATAAAAATTAGATCTTCAGTTTAATTTGAATGTTCAAGAGAAAAAAAGAAATATGATTATTTGTTAAGGCTGACCATTATATTGACTTAGAGTGTTTATTTTAGACATTTCTCATTTTCTACTATAGAGAATTTTCAAAGTATTTATTTAGTATTTCAAAGTATTCATTTTCTCTATACACACCACACCATTTGAAAATTTGAACTGATTTATTACTGATTTCTCAAAATTGAAACCTGGAATAGTCTTGGTTAAGTTTAACAATATGGTATAATATGTCATAGCTCAGTTGTTAGATGGTAGAAACGTTAACTCAATGTTTAATATAATGCCAAACTGACTTTTGTAAATTTAAATGCTATACTGTTGGAAATATTCACCTTAAGATCTTGTTAGCATTTTACTACCACCATACATTTTGCAGATGGTAAAAGGCATAAAACATTCCATCTTTTCTCCATGGGAGATAAGAATCCAAATTTGTGTTGTGTATCTCCCCATTTCATGACAATTGAATGCAATTATTCCCTTAGAAAAAAATAACAATGAAAAATTTTAAGGGTCTTACTACCATGTGCTTCTGTATGCTTAGCATGTGAAACACTATAAAAGGCTACAAATGATTGTTATCACATCTAATGATACTGCAAAGCCTAATTACTGCCATTGATGTAGGCATATAATGCCAGATCATTTTCTCTTTGTCTCTGTTCTCTTTCCATTTAAAGTCTAAACCATATTGTCCTTTACCCTTTACCCTCAATCTTTTATTTTTGGCTCTAAAAACTGAAAACTTATTTCACAATCTAGATCTGTTCAAAATATTTAAGCCCATTCCAAGGCTTTTTAAATGGCTAATAGATTGCGAAAATCTTTCTTTCAAACAACCTAAATGCAAAATAGTAAAATAACTGTAGTATTAACTATCTTAGCAGTACATCACTTCTTAATGCAAATCAGTACTTTTTTAATCACATGGTGATTGGCTGAAATCTTAGTAGTCTTTTCCATGTCTGCAATTGCATATTTATTTTCATATTTTTATCACTTCCTCCGTCTTTCTTCTAAAAATCATACACTGTAACTCTAGATGAATCAGTTTGTTGTGGTTCCCCCACAAAATAACTTTACATTACAGAAATACAAAAAAAGGAGAATAGAATTTCCTAACATTAAGATTTAAACATTAGACTATTCCACTGTATGCTAGCTCATGTACAAATGCATGCACCCTTTAAAAGTAGAAATTCTAGCAGGTCGGCAGTATTTATTTTTATTATATACATAGTATTTCCTGAATAAGTATACATATAAAACCAGCAATACATTTCCAGTGTTCACATCCCATAGGAAAATGCAAAAGTCAAGCCCAAAATTATTTATCTGACATAATTCAAATTAATAGTACTAGTTTAACATTTTGGATAATATTGTTTTGCTGAAACTAATGAGTTTTTATATATTAATCCAATATCATGATGGACCAATATGAGATTGTCCACAAAAATACATTTCAAAAAAATTAAATAACATTTTCAAAAACTGTTCATTGGGAATGTAACTCATGGTACATTCACCAATAATGAATCACTATGCAAGTTGGTATCCAAAAAAGACAGAATTTAAAATACAATCATACAACTAAATGCTAAAGTACAGGTCTTTTGAGTTCAGCGTAACATACTTCTCTGCTTATTCTTTCAGGGCTCATCGTCATTCAAACTAACGTGAAACCTATTCTAAAATTCTTTTCGGAGCTCCTTGAACTCCCTCTGGCTCAAATGCCTCATTCTTAGATCAACTTTGTTTCTCTTCTTTTTTTCTTAGTCCATTACAATTACTCTGTTATACCATGCTATTTTTGTGGTATCAAATCAAAATCTGGATTGATTGAATAACTTAAAAATCAAAGCCATGGTCTACAAAAATTGTTGCCAATTGCAAATTAGTTCAAAAAATAAGGTTTTTAAATAACTGGCAGAAATAATTTTGCGTAAATACAAAAGTAGATGCAGAATGTTAGCATTTTAATTTTTAGAATGTGTCAACCTAGCAACAGCCAACATGCTATATTTCACAAGTGGTTCCACCATTTTATGTTCTCATCTGCAGTGTACAAGGGTTTCAGCTTCTCCATACCCTCACTAATACTTAACTTTTTGTTTTCTGATGAAAGCCATCTTAAATGGTGTGAGATGAAAAGCCTATTACTTTTGAGCAAAGACCCCATTAAAGTTCTTTACAGGATTTTCGTTTTTTTTTTTTTTTTTTTGAGATTGAGTCCTACTCTTGTTGTCCAAGCTGAAGTACAGTGGCATGATCTTAGCTCATTGCAACCTCCATCTCTCGAGTTCAAGTGATTCTCCTACCTCAGCCTCCTAAGTAGCTGGGACTACAGGCACATGCCACCACACCCAGCTAATTTTTGTATTTTTAGTAGAGACAGGGTTTCACCATGTTGGCCAGGATGGTCTCAATCTCTTGACCTTGTGATCCACCTGCCTCGGCCTTCCAATGTGCTGGGATTTACAGGTGTGAGCCACTGCACTCCGCCTACAGGATTTTCTTAGGGTAGTTTAAGTTACTTTTTTGATCAGTATTGATCAACTAGTATGTTATTTGTGACTTGTGATAACAGAATATACCTAACACCACAAAATATTTGTCACAGGTCCCCAACGTTTTTGGCACCAGGGACAGGTTTCCTGAAAGACAATTTTTCCACGGATGGACCTGGGGGTGAGGGACAGTGACTACGGGGTTGGTTTGGGGATGAAACTGTTCCACTTCAGATCATCAGGCATGAGTTCAATTCTCATAAGGAGCCCACAACCTAGAACCCTCGCATGTGCAGTTCACAAGAGGGTTCCAACTGCCATGAAAATCTAATGCCACTGCTGATCTGACAGGAGGCCAAGCTCAGGTGGTTATGCTCAGTTGCCAGCCACTCACCTTCCGCTGTATAGACTGGTTCCTAACAGGCCATGAACTAGTACTGGTCCGCAGCCTCGGGGTTGGAGACCCCTGACTTACTTAAGTATTGAAACCAATACAGTTGTCTTTCAAATCTGAGTCTTTAGCTACTAATCCTTTTTCTCATTAAAAATTGCATATCACAACTTTTGATAACATGTAGTTTCTTAGGAATGTAACTATAGAGTTATGGATGAGTTTTTCATTATCTTTTTTCTGCTTATATTTAGAGTATATGAGTGGATGGCTTATTTCTCATTTTGCTTCTGCCATTGACTTGTAATACCTTCCTTTAGTAGCTATTTTCATATAACCAAAGAGGAAAGCATTTTCACTGTCATGGATAGTTTCTGTAAAATGTTGCTAAAATATTCAGAAGAGCTTGGCAACATCATTGTGATGACTTGCCATCTTTAATTATGTGCTTATCATTTTCCCACCACTTTTGTTGTTGACGTGAGATACTTTACATATTTCTGAGTATTTGGTACCTGTTTATGACATTTAACAATTTGTCTGACAAAATACATAGTAACTGTAAAGACATTAGCTGAGAGAAAGTGAGATACCTCAGAATGTAGTTTACCTCCTGAAATTCCACACTGCCCAGTTCTGGACAGAGTATGCTTTCATTCTTTCACTGGTAGTAACTAAGCAGCCCAGCGAAAACTTGATATCCTTCTGTTTAGTAAAGTCCTGGCAGCTTCATCCCATGGTTTTAACCTCCATCTATAAAAAGTTCTGTACAAAAGCATCCTTTCTAATGCTAAAGGAACTTTGATAAAAGTAAAACTAAAAACAAAACAGAAAAAAAGACATTATTTTTGCACTGATTATGAACAAGCAACCCTAACTACATAATACACTGGACAGAGAAGAAAGAAGCCTTTACCATCCTCTGTAGGCAAATTCTTGAAGTGAGTTGCAATGCATGAACAATTATGTATATGTCACTTTGTTAGAATTGGAAATGGTTATTTCCCATACGTGAGAGTTCTGGCAATTACTGGGTTGCATAAAAGCTAATTATCTGTAAGTGCTGATCATTTCAGTTCTACCTTTTGAAAAGAAATTTGAATCTCTGTTACTACTGCTAAACTTGCAAATCATTCATCAATTTTAGCCCTAAATCTAAAGTTAAAGCCAAATATTTTAATGGTTCCTCATAAAATAATTAATTCTTCTCTACTCACAAGTATGGGGTCTACAGATTGTCTTGAATAGGCAAAGAAAATAATGTATTAATGGTCAGTGTTAGAGTTTCACTGATCTGTTACAATTGACCCTAATTTATTTATTTATTTAAACTGGTAACAATCACATACAGATCTACAAAACATACTTCATTTATTAATAAGACTGTGTTCCTCAAAATTTAAAGTCATAGATAAATCATAAGTATTCATGGTGATGACTATCATACTAGAGTGAATGATGATGAATCTGTGTTTAGTGTGTGAATGTCATAAACTTTTCTCTGGAATTTAATTCTCATTAAGTTAAACTTGTAATTTTAGCATTCTACAGTATCGATATTTTCCATTTGTATTCCTTTATTTTTATTATTTAGTTACAACTCATTTTCCTAATAAAACACAAAGCTTTACCTTTATATGCTTCTCATCATTCTCTATTTCCATTATGACTATTCTTTTTAATACTGAATACAAACACCTTTATTATTCTCACTTCAATTATTACAAACTAGTGAACCACCTGCTCAATACAATAGTTTTTCATTGATTATTCTCTTCATTCATTGGTTCCTGCTTTAAAATTTTCTTTGCAGATGACTTTATCCAATACATTTCTTATTTTGTCAAGGATGACTGAAATTATTTTCTAGTTTTAAATTTAAGGGGGCTGATAACATTTTATTTCCAGAATCTCTTTCACTATACTGCCATGTCAGAAAATCTACTCATTATTTTATACTTTTATGTATACTCATTTATGTTAGGATGACTGATGATACTTTATTTCTCTTATTTTATGCATGTGTAGGAATTTTGTTTCTTCTTTTTACCATTAAATGTGGCCTATCTCTGACTGTCTCTATGCCTGCAATAAATATACATAAAACATGAGGATTGTTGATATAAAATAGCATCTTCTTAATTATATTCTTAGTATATATCAATAGGACTATAATAAATATTTTATTAAGCTAGTATATATTGTCACAGGCTCTTAAGTTATGTTTAGATCTGAGAGTTGATAGATACCACCCAATATTAGAGAAATAGGGAAGTTGATTAATAGTTATTATTACTTTGCTTCTCAAAAAGAATCCTTATCTTTGTATGGGTGCAATTAGGAATTATTTAATCTTTTTACTCCAAGTGATAATTTTCAGTGATAATAAGTTAATTTGGAGAGTTTCTACTTTACTTATTATTAATAACCAGTTATATGTTCAAGGCTTAGCCATTCGACAGCAATTCTAGGTAGCCTTTCTCTGCAAACTCTTTGCAGCTGTGAAAAGGGGAAAAAAAACTTTCATACACAGTTTTCTTATAACCCATAGAATGACTTGCAAGGTCATGGATGGAGCTGGAAGCCATTATCTTCAGCAAACTAACTCAGGAACAGAAAACCAAACACCGCATGTTCTCACTTATAAGTAGGAGCTGAACAATGAGAACACATGGACTCAGGGAGGGCAACAACACCCGCTGGGGACTGTCGAAGCAGGAGGAGCGGGTGGCGAGGGGAAGGAGAACATCAGGATAAATAGCTAATGCATGCAGGGCTTAATACCTAGGCGATGGGTTGATAGGTATAGCAAACCACCATGGCACACGTGTACATATGCAGCAAACCTGTGCGTCCTCCACCCCTCATGTATCCCAGAATGTAAAATAAAATAAAATTTAAATTAATTAGCAAAAAATCCTGTAAAAGTAGGGAGCAATCTGGAATCTTTAGCTGGATTTTTGCCCTCCTTCCCCTTGCAGTGCTCCATCGTCATGATTTTCGCATACCTCAGTTTCTAACTGACACATTCAATCTCTGATCATGTTACATCCACCTTTCAATCTGACCACAGTTGTCATAGAAAAAGCGTATCTTCAGCATTCCTGAATCTTGCCTTGAATTTTCTGTTCCTTGATGTTGACCTTTGCTGGTTCTTGCTAAGTATCTGGGGACCTGATTCTCACTCTCTGACTCCTGGCTCTTCCTCAATTTGATTTTCTGTTTTGGGATTTTCATGCCTATATATTAGCCATGGTTTTCAGTTTTCCTGAACACAAGATTTATCTCCATCTGGACTGAAAATTTGCTCGGTCTGTATAAGAAAATTTTTTCAAAAACTTAATGAGAAAGATGACCGATTAAATACATTGTCTACACTCCTCTATGTGTAAAAAATAAAATAAAAAAGTAATTTTCATTGTTTACAGATGACATACTATATTCCTAGAAAATCTAACTCTACGAACAAAAAATACAATAAAACAAAGAGTTTCATAAGTTGGCCTGAATACAATATTAACTTATGAAAGCAATACTCTTTTATATAACACACTTACTACATACTCCCAACAAGTAGGAACTGTAACAAAAAAGATTCCATTCACAAAAAATAAATTATAAAAACAAAAACATAAAATATACAAGAATATATACCTTATAAAACATATCTTGTAATATACCTGGTAAGATATAAATCTTATATCTTTCTTATATGTGTATCTTACATTTCTTGTAAGATATAAATCTTATATATCTTGTAAAGGTATAAATCTTATGTATTTCATAAATCTGTAGAAATCTTATATATCTTAAAAGATTTAATAAAATGAGTTTAATAAAATAAGTTGTTTTACTCACTTATTTTTGTCCTTTACCTACTTATATTTCTTGTAAAGAGTCTTATAAGATATATAAGATTTATATAAATTTGCATAATATATATGTAAAATTTTATAAGACATGTAAGTAGGTAAAGTGAGAAAATAAGTTAAATGAGTAAACTTTACCAAAGATCGAAAAGAAACACTTGCTCAATTAATTCCCAAATGGGAAAGTTTAAAAAAAGTGTTATGTATCCACAAATCAATCTGTACATTCAACAGTCTCTCAACCAAATATCCCAAAGGGATTTTTGAATAAAATCTGAAAAGCTGATTTTAAAGTTTGTATTGAACAAATGTGTACAAAAATAGTCAAAGCAATTGTGAAAAAATAGATCAATAAAAAACTGAAGGCAGAACTTGCTCTCTCAGATATCAAAATTCACTATAAGTAAAATACTATGATGTAAACACTGTAATATAGACCAATAAGGCATAATAAACTTTATGTGAGAATTTTGTGTGTAACACAGTGACATTTAAACTCAATTCATAAGAAGAAGGAACTGTGCCAAAAAAAAAAAGTCGATATATTGTTGGCTCTGCATTTATTAAAGAATAATGCTAAATTCATACCTCATAAAATCCACAAAAATAAATGAGCAATGGTCAGACAAAAAACTATAAAAATATTAAAAGGAAGTACAGGCAAATATTTTCATAAAGTAAGTTAGGCCTTTATAAGCAAAACATAACACACAGAGACCACAAAGGGAAAGAATAATAGTGGTAAGCACACAAAAACTCTTTAAACTTCAACATTTCAGATGAAACTGTCTCAGTTTGAATTACTTGGAAGGAAAGCCTGAGATAAGTCTCATGTACATGTAACTTACACTGGATTTCAGTACAAGTAATTTGAAATTATGAGGAAGAAGGAGAAAGGAAAGGAAGAAAATAAATATAAGGGTATTGAATTTTTTGAGGCTGATGTTGCAGACAATGTGATCTCGATTGCTTCCCTCAATTTCTCATGAAAAGAGGAAACAGGGCATTTAAACCCTGTTTCCTGCTCCACCTTGGTTGAGGGTCACCCTTGGAAGTCTAACTTCTCCACATTTCTGGGCTTCGCTTGCACAATGACCGAGTGAGTTCTTGGGTCTTCAGAAGAGGGCAGAGAAAAGCACAGCTTGCATTGAAGGTAATATTATGACAATATGGGTCTGAGCTTGCACAGCCACTCTTAGCATTCAGTGGCTGAAATCGGATGTGACGCGAATCCACAGTGAAGCACTGACGACAGTCCACCTTTTGCACCACTCTTCTTCACTAGTGTCCTACCTTAAAATCACTGTCACTAAATTTTCAAATTGGTGGCCACAGTCTTTTAAAAAAAGGCTGATTCAGATGGTTTAGTGGAATAAGCTATAGTAACCAGAGTTACAGTGAGTACTTTCTCTTCCTTTACCATGAATTTTCTCTTCCTTTACCATGAATCTAGAATTCTTAGGCTTATACCCTATGGTTCCTTCAGGCTCTGACAAAGGGAGTTGTCCACTGATAGTCTTAACTTCAGTTAAGGTCAAATCCTTACCATCTCCCTAATACAAGCTTAGGAAGCAGAAGCTCTAATTCACAAAGCCTACAGTTGTGTGAGCAAAAAGGACCAATTCCTAGAGTGTGCCACTGAAGTTACAATGGGAAGGATTCATCTTACTTCATCCCCTTGTTCCTTGAATCTATGTATTCTGACTATTGAAGATACAGCCTCATACAGTAGAAGTTTGAACAAATTATATAATTCCTCCTGAAAAATAGCAGCAAGGCTTTGTAAGACATTATTTCCAAGTAGCTATAGCTGTGATTTAAATAAGGCTATTTCAAAGTTCTATCACAATGGCTCCTTGATGAGTAAATCCTATTGTCATGTCTAAGGATTTGTTTTGATGGATCCCACATCAGTAAATCTGACATTCTCTAAATGTTCAGGGAATGATGTTACCTGAGAGTAGTACCCTACTGTAGGTAAAGCAGGCAAATTCATATCTAAATTGGGTGTCAATTTTAGTAAGAATGAATGACTGCCCTCCGCCATGCTAAATAAGTTTCTTTATAATAATCTGACACTAAATAGATAGCTGATTTGCTCAACAATGTACTGTATCAGGAACTCAGGGTTGGACTATGCTGCTGATAGGGCAGGCATTCAGCTATATCATCCTTGGAAAAAGAAGGCTCATATTCTGGACCCATGAAGAATCTTCATCTATGATACTATGGCTACTAAATTAATGGACCTTTAGAGCTAGCAATAGTTTGAGGACAGAGGCTGAATGACCTCTACCAGATGATTCATCCTGCCTACTGGTTGTCAATGCCTCCTCTGCGGTGATCCTTTTTATTGGGCAGAGACATGAGACATGAAAGTCTGTGATTATTCCCAAATGTCTGTCCATATGGCTCTATTAAAGCCCTTCTTACTCACAATATTCCTGTCTTTCTCCTCCCAAGCCCTTGTCGAAAAATCCATAAACTTGTTTTACAAAACTACATGTAGTAAATATTTTAGGTTTTCTGTTCCGTGCAATCTGTTTTGTAATGATTCAACTCTGTTTTTGTAGCACAAAGCATCCATTAAGATTACGTAAATAAGCATGGTTGCATTTTAGTAAATTCGTATTTATGAAGACTGAAATTTGAAGTTCATATGATTTATATACAACTTGAAATATTATTCTGTTGAAATAATTTTCCCTGATTTTAAAATGTAAATATCATTTTAAATTCACAGGCCACGTAAAAATAGGTAACAGTCCACATATGGCTTGTAGGACACAGCTTGTCAACCCCTGTTCTTGACAAATGAGCCAAGGCATGCACAGTAGCACAGGAAATCGTATATAATCTTACTTCAGGCCATTTTTCCATTCAGATGAAAGGGAAAACTAGGTATACTGTTCATAATCTTGCCTGATGAAATGATCTCCTCTTATCAGTATCTTTTTAGGGGGCTATAACATCAATATTCCATATCTGGCTCACACTAGCATATTAAGCCAGTGTACATATGAACTAAGCCCAATTTATCCCCTATTCCGTCAGCTTGCTGAAGGGAATGCTCCATAAAGATTGAGGAGGCATCACTAAAACAGTGATATACCTGTTCTTTGAAACTGTTTGGGTCCAATCCCTGATATACAATTTCCATCTTGCAGTGAGTCACTGACACATCTGCCAGGCATAATGACTTGGTAGATAAAGTGACAAACCTTTCTCCTAGTGGGCAGCTCTGACCCCATAGCTGCTTAATGTATCACGGTAAGGTACTCAATTGCCAAAAGGGCTAATAGCCTCCAGGAGCTGCTTTTCAAATGGTAAGTAGTTTTCTGCTGCCAAAGGTATCCACTTCCTCTTCGTGCCCAGGTGAATGTACAGCAATTCTCCTACTGGGGCTTTCTACATGTAGCACCATTGGATTTGCCGGGTCCTTGAGTGGCAGGACAGTTTATACAACAGCTTAGATCTGATGAAGAATCCCCTTTGTCATTGGACCTCACTCAAAATTAGCAGTCTTTCAAATAATCAAACAACCATTAGATGGAAGTATGGTATGCACTGCTCCAAAATCCAAACAATCCAAGTGCTCTAAGCCAAGCACTGCTCATTTTTCTAAGAGTTGATGGTTGCAAGGTGCAACGATTTGTTTTTTACCTTGGGAGGATGTTCCAGTAAGACCCCAAGTTATTCCCTCAAGTTTCACCAATTTGGCAAGTCTCTGAATCTTTATAGGATTCACTGCCCACCCTCTCTTGCAGAAGGGCATTCAGGGTACTGACCAATTCCTTTCCATTAGGTCTGATTAGCATAATGTAAAAATACAGTGGCCATGATAATTATGTAGACTGTCAAAATTATCAAAGACCCTGAAGACTATATTGTGGCAGATGCCACAGATATAATAGAGCTTTGAGGAAATAAGTGAAAGTGAACTGTTTTCCTTCACATAAAATCAACTATTTTTGATCTTGTTCACTGAAACAGATGGAAAGGAACACATTTACCAGATCAATAATCACATATCAAGTACCAGAGGCTGTATTTCTTGATTCAATAAAAATACCACATCTGGTGTAGCAGCAGCAATTGCTAATACAATTTGGTTAAGATTACAGTAGTTTACCCACATATGTTATGATTCATCTGTTTTTTTTTCTTTATAAACCATATAGGTGATTTGAACAGGAACATATTAAAATCACTACTCTTGAATCTTTTACATTTGAAACAAACACCAACACCTTGAATTCCATCTGGGGACTGTAGACAGGATGGCTTGTAGACTCATTTGGATTTACCATCAGTAAGTCTAATTATTTCTTCTAAGGAAGGAGTGAAAGACATGATAGGCAGATCTCTTAGTACCCTTGAAAGCTGAAGCTCTGTAACCCACATCCATCAAAAGACCAAGCACACCCACTTTTCCTGGATATATTTAAGCTTCTTAATTGGTACAGGTCTCATTGGAAAAAAACTAAGAAATATTTATGTGTGCTCTCGTAACGTTGTTATAAAAATCCTCCTCGAGAGAACTTGATCTTTCCTTCAATTGATTGCTTCTGAGTGGTTCTGTTTTTGAAACAGAATGAGAGACTGAATTTTTCATTGTGCCACTAAGAAATAGATTTCTTCCTTCCAGCTGTCCATTTTATTTTATTATAATATTTTTGGTTATACAAGTCAAGAAACACCATCATTCTCACCCTATAAACACCTTGGTCTAACAGTCATTGCCAGAGATCCCTGTAGGTGAGGGCAACCTGATTGGCACTCTAACCCTGATGCCCATTATAGTAATTGCATCTCATTCACCTCTAATGCCTAAGAATCTCCTCCTGGCCTGTGATCTTCCATGAACCTATCATTGTTAACCTGTTTCCATTTCGACCCACTCTACTGTCAACACGGGCCTTCAGAGCACAGCAACCACTGAGCTTCTCATCAATGTTAGTGTGTCCCTCACAGGTCCATTATTTATTGCTTTATAAGGAAGTGTCCTCTGGATTTTCACAGTAAAGAGGTTTTATGTTCTCATATAATAAATCCATCTAAAATTCTCTCCACTGTCCCCATTCTTAATACACTCACAAGATAATTACTACATCTCTAACTCATTCACTGAAGGCTGTCATCAAGCCCAAGGTTTCAAGCAGCCATATTGGAAGCATACAAGATGGGTTTCAACTTTCCTGGCAAAGGAAAGCATTCCTATGCCAATAAACTCTCCCTTCTCTAGTCTTGCATTCTGAACCCAACCCCATTTAGTTCAACACTGTCAAGATCCACTCTGTACACGCTCTGCTGTTTCCTGCCTACGAATTTTAGTCAAATCCTGCAATTGTCAACAAAATAACTATTTCAGCCAAGAGTTGGGAACATCCAGGATAATTTTCCACTCAGGCTAGGCTCTACCATGACTTTAGTTATTGGCTAAACACAGCAAGAGAACACAAAGATGGAATCTTGAGACTATTAAGCATTAACTATGGGACTTCTGCCTTAGGTGATGTCTTTGTATGTTATGGTAAGGGCATCCTGCCCTTCTCTGCAACTGGGGAGAGAAGCAGAATAAAAGATTGGATGTGGAATTTGGTAATATTTGGGAGTTAAAAGTTTTCAAGTACGTTCATCCAACATCAGAATCTGAATACTCTCCTGTTTTCTGATTTTAATGTAATTGACCTACTGAGACTGACATACAGTTTCCTTTGCAGTGTTGCCACCTTAGAATTAAACTCCATCTAGGCTTCCCTTTGGCTACAGAAGATCAGGGTCTGCTTAAAGACAGGAGTCTACCATTCTCTTTTATTCCCCCAGAATTCTAAAGCAGTTAACAAAAGTCAGACAATCCACAGTCTCATAACTGTCATTGCTTCTATCTCATTCAATTGCTAGTGGTAATGCACAACCGAATCCTTCAACATTAACTTATAACTCATCCTAATAAGATACAAGCGAGAGTTTATAAAATTGCATCCATCACCAATCCGCTTATCAAAAGCACCACTCCACTAACACCATCCTATAGTATTAACCCACTTATCAAATGCAGTGTGGTAATTATTGCTATCTGACTAGTGAATAAATGATCCCACTCCAGTATTCCATCTTCACAGTTTGTTTACCAGGGCCAACTCCAGTATCAATTGTCTTAATTTTGACTCACTTAAAAGCAGAGCCTAAGAGTTGGGGACGGGTAATTTATATAAGAGATGAACCTAAGAAGCAGGAGTAAATTATTTGGGAAGGTAAGAAAGAGAAAGAGCAAAAGTAAATACAAGAATTACAAGTAAAAGTTATGTACAGAGGCTACAGTTGTAAGCAATGGGAGATCTCAATTACCTGGAAATCTTTGAGAAGCCTTACATAATGCCTCTTGGAATTGCCTACAAAAAGTAAGGGATTCTGGAGCATTTATCCTCTGCCTCCTATCACCCACTGGTTGAGGGATTCCCTTGGAGACATTATCACTCTTTCAGTTTCTGGGCTGTAATTACATACTGGCTGAGGAAGCCCCATGTCTTTAGACAAGGTCCCGAGACATCTTGATGTGGGACACTATCCACCATGACCACAGCTGAAGTCAGAGCTGAACCAAGGGGTGTTCAGTAAAGACACTGAAAGTCTTTACTATAGATATTATTTTAAAAATACAAAACTGGGTAGTAGCGATAAAATGTTTTGATGCATTTAATACCCAAAAAATTGTGACTGGAATATACAGACCCCCAAACCAAAAGGGATTGATTATAAAAGACAGAAAGCTACCTAAGATAAAATGGAAGATACACATATGGAGAAATCCTCAAAATACTTACTGATTACGGAAAACAAATAGAAGAGCAATTTTTCATCATTTTCATCCATCAGATATAGAAAAAATTAGAAAAGCTTTTTCAAATGTTGGTTTGAAAGTTTACCATAAGCCAAATGTTCTCATAAATGCTCAATATAAACTGTCTTATTCAACTTTTATGCTATCTTGTGAAGGCAGAATTATTATTAGTCTCATTCACTTCTAATAATCTAACATCCAAAACTAGAGACAGTTTTAAAAATAGCAGCATATTAATACTATTGAATACAATGCAGTCATACTATACGTGTTGATCTAAAAAAGTCTATAAGATATATCACTAAGTAAAAAATTGAAATTGGAAAATATGTTATGATTTTCCCATTTTTGTGAAAATAGGATGAAAAGGAGGAGAAATGCATTTATATGTATAGGTAGTTACAGACCAATGCATAGAAAGGAGACTAAAAGCATTTTGCACAGGTTACCTCTGGGAAAAACAGTTGAAGTTGGGGAAAGAATAGACAAAGGTAACTTTCATATTCTCCTGTGTACATTTTTATATTGTCTGCATCTTTTGGAAATAAATTTGTGCTTGTTATTGTTTTTATAACCAAAATGTTAAAAACATCAGTGACATCTAGCTTCTGATAATGAGTCTGTTGAGAATGAGCCCAGGGAGAAAGATCATCAAAGCATAAAAGGAAAGCCATTCTTTGCCTACCTGCTCTGCCTTAATTTTTCTTCCCCTTAAAAGAGAAACTCAGAAGATATTTTTTCCAGAAAGCCTATTCCTGCAAACATAATATCAAACCGAGTTTTATTACTTTTGTTTGAGAATTTTTGGCATACTGATGCATATACATAACTGCATGCATACATGTGCACATATTATTTTCAACTATATGAAATAGCCATTTTTGAAGATTACAGATAGTTGATAGTGACAATTTCATCTGTTTAAACTCTCTAAAATATCATACTACCACCAGAATTAACTAGAATGGTGTCACTTTCTAGCTCTTTATTTCTCAAATAAAAGTTCAGATAACCGTATCCTATTCTTGTCCCTAAACAGGTGCTAACATAATTTTACAGCTATAACTCTGTAACTCCTATGACATGATATTAAGAATGTCTTAATTTTAAAAAGATAAAATCAGAAAGTTTATGAAATTGCATGCAAAATTCAAGCTTCAATGTTCGTTTTCTTCTCAGTTCCTCAAAATCTTACAGTGAACTCGTCTTCCATTCCGGCTTAGCTATTCCTGTGTTTATGCCTCAGGCATTAACTCTCATCTTTCTAATTCATTCCCTTCAATATCCCAACTCCTACAATCTTTCTATCCAACTGGGATTTCCAATCCATTGACTTTAAATCTTACCCATCAAACATGCCTCCTTCTCTCCCTGCTCGACTTAAATTCCATGGACATCCACTATAATTATTTTCTGGCATTTTCACATTTTCTTGATCATTTCTTGCTCATACTCCTTTGGCTAATCCAGGTTAAGTCCAATTTTTATCCTACTTTATGCCTATACCCAGCTGAAAGTGAAAGTGAAAATGACTGGAGAGAAACAGGCAGCATGCTCACTGGCTCCACTTCTTATTTCTGAGCACAACCTCCAGGTGGGCCCTAATGCTGCTGGCCATTCATACTGTGTTTCCATGGTCCCTTCACTCTCCCCTATAATAACCTAATATTTCAGCCCGACCTTGTTTCTTCAAACCTCAAATACCTCTGTGCCCACCCACACTCTCTGCTAATGACCTTGCTTCCCAATTTTCTGAGTAAAATTGAAGTAATCAACGAGGATTACTCCACTATTGCACCCCTACATTTACCCACCTACCAGTATCTGTGCCCCTTTAACCCACCTTTCTGCTTGTTCCTACCAGTGCCCTTTCTGCTCGCTTTTCTGCAGCCAACCCTCTCCACATGCATGTTTGCTCACATCCCTTCCATGGACATAGTCCCAGGCCTTCTTCTGTCTCTTACATCATTATTTTTCCTTTCTCCTGTATCATTGCTACCAACATAAAAACTTCTCGTCATATTTCCCATATTAGAGCAAAACAAAGCAAAATTTTATCTTGACCTCACTTTCTGTGGGGTCTATTGACTCATTTTTCGCCTCCCATTTAAAGCAAAACTCCATGAAAAGCAGTCTGTATTCCCTCTCTCCAACTTTCCTCTCCTCCAACTTACTTCTGTCAGGTTTTATCCCCTATTCCTTACCAAAACACTTGCTAAGGCACCCAATGACCTATGCACACTAAATATGTCCACCAAATTTCTTCGGTCCTATCATCAGCATTTGACATGGTTTATCATGTTATCTTTCCTAACACTATCCTTCTCATGATTTTCCAGACACCACGGCCTCTTGGTTTATCTCTTGCCTCACTTTTTCTCATCTCTTCTCTTTATATGTTCATTGAGATGATGATCTCATCCAACTCATGATTTTAAATATCATCTATAAGCAGATGATATCCAGATTTAAATCTTTGGCTCAAGCCTCTTTCTTGAATTCTAGATTCATATATCTAATTTCCCATGCAACATCTTCACTTAGATTCCTAACAGTGATCTCATACTTAACATATCCAGGACTGAATTTTGGATACCTCTTCAAAGTTTAGTTTGGAAGATTCTGTCCCCTCCCCGCCTTAGTCTTCTTCTCCATCAGACCAGATTCTACTTCTAGTTGCTTAGGCCAAATACCTTAGAATCATACTGAGTCCTCTATTTATTTTACACATCTATTATCATTTGTTCATCATTATTTTTTATAGGGAGGAAACAAATTTTCAATCAAAACGAAAGTTAAAAACCATGTTCCTAATATATAGTCAAGTTATTTAATTTAAAGGGACTACTTTGTGTTATGTCATAAAGCAACATAATGAACACTCTTTTTATGTTGTTGGCTTCAGAGAAAACTAAATTAAAACAATCATTGTAGACATTGATCTGCCAATATGTAAAAACATCTTCCAAATCAATATTCTGCGCTTCCAAACCAACACTTTTTTTTTTTAAGGCAGTGAGCAACAACGTATTCAAACTTCAGGTGCAAATATGTTCTTTTCAATGTTATCTATCCATTTTAGAAAATTTTTAAAATACAGAAGAGTATAAAGAAGAAAGTAAAAGTAGAAAATGCTGCCAACGGTTTTGCTTTATTTATTAATAAATTATTTTGCCCATTATATGTACATGAATTTTCTCATGTCGTTAAATATTAATATATTATTTCAATAATTGTACTGTATATCATTTGGAATGGGATTGGACCACATAAGAAAAAGTAATCATATAAAACAATGATTCAGACTCAATAGAAGTTTATTTCTCCCTTACACAAAGGAATTCCTGAGGCTGATAGTTTAAGGTTAGTAGAGCTTTTCCATATAGTCAGTAGAAAACTAGCCCCTTCAAGTTCACTTCTCTGCCATTTCTGGGATGTGGTCTTCAGCCATATCAACAATATTTGACCCTAGAACTTCAGCCACCGCATCTTATGCCAGACGATTAATTGCTTAAAGGGCAGAAGAGACACATGACCTCTCCTTTTTTAAGAAAACTTTCCAGAGCACTATGTAACAGTTTGCATCGCATTCCTAGAACTTAATTAGACCAAGCCTTAAGGGACTGAGGGAAAAGTAACCATTTTTTAGCTTAGTGTTTGTGTCCACTTAGAATCTGGGATTCTGTTATAAAGGGAATGGGAGGAATAGGTATAGAAAAGGAAGTAATAGTCTGTGCCTCAAAGATTTTATGTGTAAAGAAAAGAAGTAATTTAATAAAAGGCCCTTGTTTTTAACATTTTGTGTTCTATTTTTGAATTTATAATAAAATGCTTATGCAATAAATTTAATTTTATAAATAAGTTTTTATATTTAAATCACATAGTAATTCTAATTATACTGAAAAACCTCAAAATGTAATATAAATACTAAGTTGGCAGGGTTGTATTCACTTTTTTAATTTTAGGAAAAATGTATGTCAAATTATACATCCAAACACAAATTCTATATCTAGCACCATTATGTGACAGTAAATATTTTAGTTATTTGAAGAATTGTAAAAGTATCAACATAAAAGTAATCTATTTCCATAAATATGTGTAAACACACACGTATATATGCAAATAATCTGTTTTTAAAAATTATTTAAAGAAATCCCAAACTTTTCCCTCATCTAGGCAGACTAATTGACATTCCTTCATGTGACTATTAAAATCTCATTCAATTTTTACATCCACTTCTCATTCAGATGCATGTACACAGTATATTGATAAAAACCAATACTTGTACAAAATATTTCTAAAAATTCAATATATTAATGTATTTTACAAACTGAAAATGGGGAAAATAATATACCAAGTAAAAATAAACACCCAGCTTTCCAAGTATTTGAAAATAAAAAAAAAAAAAGACAAGCACAAACATTCTCACAGCCCTTAAGTATTAAAAGGCATACTTATATTAGAAAAAAAAATTTAAAAACTACTAATATCTTATACCCTGGTTGATAACATTTTAAAAATATGAGAATGATTGCAGTTTTGGTTTAGTAGCTGAAATATTAATTTAAAGCTTATAGAAAAATTCCATCCTTCAAATTTTGTGCAAATGCTTAAATTTGATGTGTCCTTTCCCATTTTAATATCTAGTGAGGCAGCCTGTTATGGATATATGCAATCTATTCTCATGATGCATTGCTTCTTTGGAGTAGGGTTTAATGCTTAAGAATATATAACATGAGTCACTAACTTTGATTTTGACGTAGTTTGAAGACCTATTCAGTTCTCATTAAGCTCTTCTCATAGGTAAAATAGTAAATTATATTACTAACTCTTAAATCACTTATCTAAAGAGCTATGGTTTTGTGTGTATATATATATATTTAGAGATTGAAAGTTGTGATGATAACAAACACAAAGTAAAAGCATCACTGTATTTCTTTAGTACTGGCCACTTGGGAAAGTTCTCATTACAGAGTGACAGCCACAGGCCATTTTCCCTGTTAAACTCAGATGAAAACTAAGCTACTTTGATCCAATCCTTTTGAAAAGATAAGACTGGTGTTATGGTTAAAACCTCAACTGACAGATTTCAAATAGGACCACAGTTTGAATCTATGGGGTTTAAGAGAAAGAACAAAGAGCTTCTGAATCTGCTTATAACAGAGCAGCTCATTTTAATGGAAGAAACTGCATGGAACCTACACTTTTCTTATCAAATGGGGCATCCTTTACTTTTACAGGACAGTCTTAATTGCTCAAGCCACTTGGTTAGAATATTATTCAGGCTAATTACCTGTCAGCTATCATTGGAAATATTAATGGCACTTTTAAAACCACCTATTCCTCAAAACTTCCTTCATGGACTGTCTTGCAAAATGACACCCAGTTGCTGGCCCACAATAAAATGCTGTAGTAATAGTTGAGGGTAGGGGCAACACAACCAAACCACAATACATTGGGAATACTTAATTTTATGCAAAAGCATGTGGCTTAGCTTGTTAGTGCTGTCTCAGGATGCCTTACTCTCTCTGCAGCCCCCTCCACACTCACTCATTGCTGGAGGAGGTGCCAGCCCTTCAGGAAAGTGCCTACTCATTGTTTGCAGCAAGGATTTCTGCTCCCTTGCTGATCTCTAACCCCAGAAATGGATTTACCATGAAGCTCATGACCTTAAGCTTTGGGACTCCTCATGTGCATAGTTCCTTTCCAAGTACCTGTACCCTGTTATTAGTCATAACTACAAATGCGTTTTTTCCCACCATTCCTTTCTCTTTTCCTGCCCCATATAATCCTCAGGCCACATGTAAAACCTAAATTCACCTAAGAGATTCATATGTATGAATGAAGGTTCAAATGTATGAATTCATATGTATGAAAAACTGAAGGTTTAGCTTTAAATTAAATCTAGATCAGAAAAAGCCATGAGAAGTACATATAATCTATACTTACACATCATTTGGTCTCCACTCAAATGATGCTGTTGGAAGAGGTCTTCCCAACTACATTATTTAAAGAATTAACATAGACCACTCCTGTCACCTCGGCTTCTTGTTTTGTATTTAGTGGAACTTGTAACTAGCTCCTTGTTTTGCATTTTAATACTTGTAACTAGCTAGCATTACACAACACATTTATTTATTTTCTTCCTCCCTACTGTAATGTCATCTCTAAATGGACTCCAAAGAGACTCCAAAAGGGAGTCTGTATGTTTTTTGTCACTGAATTCCAGCATCTAAAGTAGTGGTCACCACACAGGCTAAGGTGAGCATAGAACTTATTGTCCAAACAATAAGTCTTGAAAATAAAAGAGAGCATTATAATAATTACACCAGAATATCAACTGTAAACTCTGCCAGTTCTAGGAAACTGGAACCAAAGTCAGCCTACCCAAAACCCACATTGAATTTATTGCCACTAAGCAACAGGAAGTGAAAGACGATCATTTGAAACTAGAGTGGCTCTCTTTTTAGGTAATACCCACGGATCTGGCTTAAATCAACTCCTTGTTCTAAGGGTTGGAGGAACTCTTTCACTTGGAAAACTCTCTTTAGTTCATCCTTTGCTTCCTGTAACTCAATGTCCTCAATGGGGAGCTATTTATTCCCCCTCTCCCAACCCACCCACAATATATTTGGCAATGTCTGAAGATGTTTGTGGTTGTCACAGCTGGGAGGGTGCCACTGGCTTCTAATCAGTAGAAGCCAGGAATGCTGCTAAATATCCTACGGTGCAAAAGTCAACCCTCATCCCCAACAAAGAATAATCTAGCGCTAAATGTTAATAGTGCTGAGGACAAAAAACCATGTAGTAACCAAAGAAGAAACGATCCAAGATAATAAGCATTCCCATTCAGTTCCAATTTAATAATTCTTCCCATTAAATATTCTAATTTTTAATATTGTTGCAACATTAAGTATTCATGAAGCCTATTTTTTTTTTTTTACCTTGGCCAAATCAGAACTACTCCTCCTTAGACATGGATTGTTAAGGGAATAGAAAGGGACATGAAAGAAGAGTGATTTGCAAAGATAAGGAAAAGGTTGGAAATATTCCAAATTAAACTAATATCCTTAAGGAACCCAGAGTATATTGAACAGAGTGTGACTATCACATAACATCCTGTTATTTATAGATAATAGAAATGTAGCAACCATACCAAATCATAATTATGTATAAGCTTTAGAATGTTTATTACGCTTCAGAATTTTTTACCATACATAGTCTTATTTGGTCCTTGAAGACATATTCTGGTATTATGATCCATAATAACAAAGAACTTAGCAACAAAAAAGCGTGATTTGCTTGATTACTTATCTAGAAAGCGACAGATCAGTAGAATGACCTAAAAAAGAAAGGGAAGTGGGGAGAGATCCAAGATGGCTGATTAACAACAGCTCAGGATTGAAGGTCCCAGTGAAAGCGCAGAGAGCGAGTGGACGCCGCACTTTCAGACGAATTTTTGTTGCCCACAGACGGGGAAATTCCCGGCGGAGGAACCACACAGGTCGCCAGC